>JASDQU010312323.1:0-13562 GCA_032191745.1 Picea mariana | reverse complement strand
GAGAGGGAGATAATTCAATACAATGCACGAAAGAAAAACTAAACACTGCGTGTTGGGAGGGAGAATGACCAAAAATTAAAGAATGGAGATAAAGTAGCATACAAAAAAGTGGAATATGATAGAGAATTAATGATATGCCTTACAAAAGAAGGAAACATGTAAATAATACCTCATTGTGACTTTCAGTGAACAAGAGCTAAGGAGAAGAAGTTGAGAAAACACACAAAGCGACCAATTATCCCCGAAGGTTTTAGCATTGATTCAGAACACCAGAGATAATAAATTATAGTATGGTGTCACCAAAGGTTGGAGCACTCACCCAAATATCAAGGAATACCTACATCAATACAACATCACCAAATACACAATAACTAGAAGTGGAAAACACTAGTGTATAGGCCAGAGTCATGGATGTGGACGCGATTCTGTCACTGGAACTAGTTAGCCCAACATCATTCTAAGAACATGAGCCAGAGAAGATGAATGTGGATTCAAATATGGAATAAAAAAAACCCATTACTCATAGTTGGGTCTAGGAGCGTCACAATATAAAAATGGGGAGGATCAGGGAAGAATAGAGTTTGACGTGCCTAGGGAATAGGTCGAACCAATACATGAACTAGTTACAAAACCAACACTAAAAAAAGAGGAACATGTGAGAGTAGAATATTTTATAGGTGAGCCAGATTCAGATGCATGTCAGGAAGCAACACCATCCACTGTAACTGGAAATGGAAACAGGAAACAATCGATGCATATATCACAGTGTAAAACAACTAGAAGTCATGATAACATTACCATGCATTCTAGAAAGAGTGACAATTCTACTTAATATTGTAGGATGGGTACAAAAATTAAGGTATTCATGCCATGATGTAACAGATAAAGACAAATTTCAGGAATTGGGTCTGCATGTATACATGGAAAGAAAAGGGATCAGTGTGACATGAGTACCAATACTTGAACAAAAGTAATGGATAATAGGTTTATACAACACGGGGATAATGGACTTAGTACATATCCCTCATTTTGGATGTGGCAAGGACGTGAATAATTGCATCAAAAAATTATTGGAGTTAGTACATGGATGTATTTTATGGTTAGACAGGCCCATATTCATTGACGTAGACCTAATTAGGAAGATCACAGGTCTTCCCACTGGTGGTGAGAAACCTGAATAATATATGGATGATAAAACTAATAATAAGACCCTGGCAGAGGAAATGAAGAAAAGATATGGCACAGTGAGAGGGTCTAGGGGAATTGTGATTAATAGGATCAATGAACTTGCAAAAAGGATGGAAGTGAAGCTAGTGGAATGTAAGTTTCTAAGAAAGTCTCATAAGGAGGAGGCTTGAGTAGGGGTGATCGTAGTAGTCACATAGTGTGTGTAGGGGACTCTACTTAGCTGTAGTCCATATGTAGTGAAATTATTTATGGATGACTGCAAATATGCACAATAATTGGGGATAGAGTTCTATTACACATGGTTGATCATAATCATAACACTCGTAGGATAGAAGCACCCCAAATTTGACATTTTTTTCCAAAGGATAGGAAAGTGTTGCTTATTAGAGTATGTAGCACTGTGACACACCTCAACCACAAAATAAAGGAAGGCTAACTCAAGAATATTTGAGATTTACTTGGAGGAGATATAGGAAAAGGTGGAAGAGACATGGATAATGCCACCAAAAGTGGTGGAGAAACACAAGAAGATAGCCTATTTTTAGGTCTCAAGCCACAATGTATGAATCTAGGACAAAAGGGATCCAAAGAAGAAATGGTTGAATATAAGGTACTGTATCACTGGAGAGTAATTTCAATGGTCCGTGAAGGACTATCTAGATGAGTGGAAAGTAAAAATGACATCAAAGAAGGGACATAAATGGAAACAACTAGTAGAAGATGGCACATGAGAAAAAACCAAGATTTCGACAAAAAGTACTAGGAAAGTTGCAGAGTGAACAAAGGATAGTTTAGGAGGTGTGATAGTAAGAAAACCAATACAATAGAAAAACATTCCAAAGCCACCTAGATAGGATAAAATTCTCACCGAAGCCACCAACAAAAGAGAACAATGGAAGAATAAAACTAATGGAACCACACAAAAGGAAACAATGGTTCCTACATAGGAGAAAAAAATAGGAGGATATACCACAAAGATAGAAATATCTACAAATTCAACACAGATAGAGACTCTACCATAGAAGAGACCTCTGCCGCAGGAAGGAGGATAGACAAAAAATATGAAGGTGCATAAATATGTCCCAAAATTTACTATAACATAAGATGATGCAGAGATGGTGGCAAAAAATATCCAAGACCACGTAGCAGAGTCATGGGATGAAATGGTGAAGAAAAAAGAGGAAATACTAAAGAGATTATCATAAATGAAGGAAATGTTGGTGCAACATTACCTTAGCGAAATACAACAGAAAGAAAAGGTGCAACCACAACATATTGTTCAGGAAAAGGTAGTGCCAACGCAGGAAACATTATAGATCATAGCATCAGGGACTGATATTTTTCCTATCACTTAGGATATGATGCAGTTAAAAGAGGAGACAACACATAAAAATCTAAAAGAGATAGATCATTTTCACTTGGATTTTCCCAATATCCCCACGAAAACGTTGTACAAATTGCAAGTTAGTGTCACACAAAAATTCCAATCTATAGAAGGAAATGATGCAATGGAGTTACAAACAGATAAGGATATCAATAAAACATTGAACATAAATATCAAGGAAATATAGGCTAACAAGGACCAGGTAAAGAAGTGCATTGGTTAGATATAGGAGTGCGTTGAAGAATTATTTAAGTCAAATCCAGAAAATGCATAATAAGGGACACACTTATAGACCGAGGAGAAAATTGGGAATATCGTGCAGGCATTGGAAGATTACAAGAGTCATATAACAGAGTTGATGGAATAGTTGAACCAAAGCAAACCACCATAGGTGGGATCACAAAGAGTAGGAGGATATAGGGCACATAAAGGAAATGACATAGAGTGTTAAGAATATTAGATACTTATATGAGAAAAGTGCACAACTTTGGACAAGTCTGGAAGAAAATGAAAAGTTTCAGGCACTAGAACAAAAGTAGGAAAGCGTCAATTCAACCTCATAGGAGTTGAAGAAGAAGAAAGAGGATATGAACATTTAGGAGAGGCTCAGGAGCATGAAAGAGCTCAAAAATTTACAAGCAAAGATAAAAATTGTGTAGACATAGAAGAAGACAAGGGAGGCTCAACTGGAGCCACTACAGGAACACGCAGAGAAGATATTAACATAAATGGATGCAACCAAGGGCCAGATGGAAACTCTTAAGTTGGAGGTTGAAGAGATGATGAGGGAGTATATCATAGCATAGAATGTAGAATTTGTTGCAAAGAAGGGAGCAGAGGTGAAAATGGGAGAGTGTGTATGATGGGAGAGAGTGTATGATGGGGAGAGAGGGAGAGGTTGAGAGAGAGAGTGAGGGAAAGGGACAAAGGGAGAATATAGAGTAAAAGGGATGGAGAGAAATAGAGGGAGGGAATTAGAGATGGATAGAAATAGAGAGAGAGAGAGAGATTGTGGGGTGGGTGGTGGAAGAGAGAGGGTGGTGTAAAGACTCCTCTTTCCATCCATTTTTTTATTTTTTTTAATTTCCATTTATTTTTTTTAATTTCCATCATCAAACAGTTACTTGTGCATTTATACTTAGAATTTTTATTGTAAATATTTGAGTAAATGTTTAATTGATATTCTTATTTGATATTCTTATCTAATTGTAATGTTGTTTCCATGAGAAGATAAATACATATTGTTTCTCAATAACATGTGTCAATTATTCCATCACACCGATCATCAAAATTACATGAGTCTTCTCTTCTTCGAAGGTATGGAAACTTACTTTATTAAGTTTTTCTTCTATGTTTTGATTCATACAATATTGTAATTTTACTTATCCAAATCTACACAAATGATTGTAGTTATGTAGGAACAATCTATAGATCTAAATGATTGTAGTTACGTAGGAACAATCTATAACTCTAAATATTTTGGGAAGTCTTGTATTTTTTATAGGTAAGATTTCATTTTACGATTGTTGAAACTCTTATTATATCATTATTCATGGGATCTATAAGTATTTTTCTCTGACCTTAAGGTCACGTATTAAACCATCATTTCATAACCAAGTTGAATATGATTCTCAACCCATTACCCTAAGTCAAAAAACATATATTGGGAAATGCATGTAACCTTTCATTTATCACTATATTATGTAATTTCAATATTCCATTTAAGAGAGAGGACAAAAATATTATCCATTAATTAAATCTTAGTGATAGACATCAATTAAATATTCTCCATTTAATAACTTCATCTCACACACTCCAAATCAATTAAATATTCTCCATTAAATATATTGAACCTGATCTTTGAGGTCCGCAGTCTGGTGGATGATCAAACTTTTAGAGCCGTCCGCGTTAGCCAATGCTTGGACATGCTTTACGCAGCCTACTCCAGTGCCACTCCTCAGTGACAATGCCCCACCTGTGCTTAACCCTATGTTATTCTTGTCAACAACGACAAGGCGAAGGACAACTATGAGGACTCCAGTGAATAGGTTCTTATGTTTCGCATGGTCTCCAACTCCATTTCTTTTGTTGTTTATCAGAGCTGTAGCTCTTTAGTTATTAGCCTAGTTAGTGTTAGCATAGGCCTTACCAACCTGCTGATGAAAATGGACATGCACCCTCATTTCCTCTGGGGAGGGTGGAGAAACGAGCTGTTTGATTTTGCATGCTACTGTGGACAGGCTAGTTGTCCTGGTTTCCTGCATAGGTAGGACAGTTGGCACCTGTATGTCAAGTGTATTTCTTTTTTCGAAGTTTTAATATAATACGATTCACCTTTTTACTTAAAATATATATATATATATATATATATTATAAGATGTAATGAAAAATATCTATAATCCCAAACCAATACCAAAAATGGGATGAAAGAAAGTTCTAAAGAAAGAAAAAAACAAAGAAATATAGAGCATAAAGGTAGGGATTTGAAAAGACATCCACCCATTAAAAATACAAAAATGAGTTCTTGAATTAATATTTATATTATTATCCCATAGTCTACATAATATTTTCAAGACTCTGGTGTTTAGATCTCATAGTCTACATGATATTTTCAAGATTTGAGTGTTTAGATTAAAAATATAGTTAGCTTCAAGTAGTCCAAATTCAAACTCTACATGCAAAGTTTAAATTGAAATTTTATTATCTTCCAATTGTCAAAATTAAGATTCAACCTCCTATTCCATTTTCACATTAAGATTGAAGAATACTCTTATTTTCAAACATTCCAAATTAAAATTCTAGTTTAAAAGGGAAATAATATGATCACAGAGAAGTGTTATCACCCACCAAAAGGAAAAGTTACCAAGTTTGAATTCAAATATAATACAATATGAAAAAAAAATATTCTACAACCAAAATTTCTCTTATGGCTAATCAAACCACTGGGTGGATCTATCACCTACCTTGGGGCAAGAAATCCTTGAGCATCCAACCCACCCTACTTATTTTGGATTTTGGGCTATCTCTTGTGGGAGAGACAGACCTCTCTCACATCTCTAAATGTGCTTAAGGGATGGTGGGGTATTTGGATCTACTTATAACAAAAACCACCAGCTAGAGCGATGTGTATAGTTTCAGAGTTGTTTTGTTTTAGCTGGTGACATCACAAAAGGCTCGAATGTACGTGGAATTTTTCAATCTTTATTTTGAAATGTATATGAAACTTTTTTTTCCTTATGTCAAAGTATTTTCCTTATTAAACAGATCATTTTCAGTGTATTTAATATCATATATTGTGAATATTCTTTTACTTACATATTGTGAATATTCTTTCACTTGAAACTATTTAATATTTTGTTTAATATTTATTGTTTATATGATATTTCAAAAAAGATAATGATATATTAATATTTTATTAAATATTTATAATTTATATGATCTTAAAAAAAATATAATTATATATTTAAAATTATGTGTAGGAAAAATAACAAAATTCCACAAAACTTATACAATAAGTTTGTAACATATTATGAATTTCAAATTTTTAAAGTAAACACTTTATTAAATATTATTAATATGACGAATTAAATTATCATTATATTTTATATTTCACTTAATCTTAATATTTGCTTTAATTAAGCTATTGCATAGATATTTATTTTTATAATTATAATTTAATATATCTGATTGAACTAGGCAATCTAAATTATATTAAATTTTATATTGCATTTTACTTAGATTCGATTAGGTTATACAGCCTAAGTGGGCCTAATGGTTAAGAACATGTGTTTCCTCTTAAGAGGTCTAAGATTCAAATCCAAAGGGAGGTAGGGTATGTATACTTTCATAGACTTTACCAGTCAAATCGATGGGCTTGACCATGACCTTAAAAATAGATTATTATTATTATTATTATTATATACATCTTTAATCTTATGATTATAAAATAATATATCTGATTGAACTTAAATATTTTTATCTTTTATGTGTTGGATTAAGCCAAATGTATATATAAAAAAACAAAATGGGTTGAAGTTTACATTGACATTGGTAATATGTAGAATTGACAAGTGTAAATTCTTTGTAATTGGGTAATCACCTAACACCATGTGCCTTTTTTCAAAATTTGGAAATTTGAATTTAAATTCTTAAAGAATAACAATTATACCGTTGGATAATGTAAAAATTATAAATTCAATGGTTAGTTTGAAATTCGTATGACATTCTAGCGGATAGTGAAATTCAACGATCTCCTTTGTTTATCATTTTATCTGCTTTCTTTCTTTTTCTTTTTTTTTTTTTTTCCGTTCTGGAAGTCATCTTAGTTCTTTGTTTTTGTTTTTTTTCGTTCTGGAAGTGGCCTTCGCTCTTTGGTTTTATCTATCTGTTCACTCTCTCAGGGATTATTGAGAAGCACTATTTTCTTTGTGCATTTGTGGGGTGGAGCGTTCTGTTGTGTGTATGCCTGCATTCCTTGATCTTTCAGAAAGCAAGCTCACGGGACCTATTCCGAAGACTTTCATGCAGTTCAAATGCCTACCCCTGCAGAACCTGATGAAAGCATGAGCCGAAGGGTTGTCTGATGAATCGTAGCCCTGCTGAAGATAGGAACCCTTATGTTGTGGAACAAATCTCTGCTGGCACCCTCCTATGAAAGCTAGACAAGAGTCAAAAGCTCACATGGGGTAATAATTTCACCATGACGATTCCACTCGATCTTCGGTTTTGCCAAGCCTTTTTCAAGCACAAGAATCCTAGTGCTTTTGTTGGTAACGAATTGTATGATCGAACATGGGAATTGAAGCTTTGATTATCTTTGCTCAGTTGAACGAGTAATGATCGAACATATAATGCATAGACACACTCAAAAGAAGTAGCCGATAACACTCCAACTCAGCTCTCCAGTTTTCAGGTACATTTTTCTCCTGCTCTCTTTTCTCTAAAATGGCAATTCTACAGGAACATTTAAGAATAGAAAATTAAATTTATTTATTA
Source organism: Picea mariana (assembly GCA_032191745.1). Taxonomy (NCBI): domain Eukaryota; kingdom Viridiplantae; phylum Streptophyta; class Pinopsida; order Pinales; family Pinaceae; genus Picea; species Picea mariana. The sequence goes on along the minus strand of JASDQU010312323.1, from coordinate 5,995 downwards.
AGCAGAAAATACCAGATCATATGCATATAAAGTTAAATTGTTTGACTGTATTGTTTGAGGATGGACAATAGGTTGTAAGAGAGGTAGACGATAAATTTTTATTTTATAAAAATATAAATGTATAGATCAGTGGTAAGTTCTATTCAATATAAAACACATGTATTTTCTCGTTCAAATTACACAGGGAAAATCAACGCTTCTACAGTATGCCCAATCTCAACGGCTTATGTAGTATGACACGTTACATCTTATCTGACTAAAAAGGTTACAAAATATGTAACTGAATCGTGTACGGCAACTTCACAATTAATGATTTCACATCTAGTTTTCATATTTTCAACTTATTTAACTGAATCTATATACAATAGTATGATGACTAGCCAATGTTTTGGTTTTTCAACACAATTATATTTTTCTGCCATGCTAATATCCCACTTCCAGCTCATTTCTTTTGCTTCTTATACCTCCGAGGGATTCGATCTAATGACTTCTCTGGTTTCTTGTTTTTCTTTATTTTTATTTTTTACATTTTACCATGGAATATTTTGTAGAGCTTTATAACGTCCAAACCAAAAATTGTAAAGAGAAGAATATGGCCTTGGTCAATGGATTTATTGTATCGTTTTTAGTTTTTAATACGGTTTTTAATAAAAGATCATAAATCTATAAATTGCCTGCACTAATCACCCACCATATTTTATTGAGCTTGAGTTGAGTTGCAAAGTAGGTAGTCCCTATCTATCGTTGCTCTTTATGGCTGCTCTTTTCCCAAGCTAATCACTATGCAGCTGGAGAACCTGTCAGGAACTAAAATTTGAAAACGCATGAAAATCAAAACTGAAAAAACATGATTAGATATAATGGACGGAGGGAAACTTTTTATTTGTAATATTTGAAATAGAAACTGAAAAAGCATGATAATGAACTCATAAACGCAAATGCGGGGATAAACTGAATGTTTGGGAATTTGTGAAAATCAAAAGTGAACAAGCATGATCACAGAAAAATCATAATAAGTTCAAAGGATAAGCTCTAACCTGAATCCTTTTTTTTTATGTAACCAATTGTTTGTTGGTTTCTCATTAGTTAGTTTAATCTATCGGGCCCATCTCTGCTGACGAAATTTAGGGTCCTTTATTATTCTGACGGGATTATTTGTCTTTTATGCTTAATGGCATTGACTTTGAGGCTTTATATACCTATTAAATATTATTTTTTTCTTTTTAACTTAACATCTACAATTCAATAAATAAATTCAATTTCAAACAGTAAACATAACAGAAATCTAAATGTCTATTTTAATTGTTTTGTGTTTTGTTTTTCTTTAAATATTTTTTTTTTTATTTTATTTCAATTTTTTTTTTAAATTATTGAATTTATAAATTTTAATAGTTAATTTTGTATAATCCAAATGTTTCAACTATTTTTAAACATTTAGAAATATAATTTAACAAACAGAAAATTGTGATTTAGTACAAATTTATATAACAAAATTACAACTAAAAACCAAAATATAAAACAAATAGACAAAGGTTAACTAAATTTTTAAGACAAAAAATTATATAATTTTTATATTATAATTTTATTTAAGTATTTATTTGTGTTTATTGTTCATTTTCATTGAATTAATTAAGTAAATAGAAAATTTGTATATAGTTCATTTAATTAATTAAGTAAATAGAAAATTTGTATAGAGTTTATTTAATTAATTAACTAAATAGAAAATTTGTATATAATTCTATGTGTACATTTAATATTTTATTGTGTTTTGTTTTGAGTTAAAATATTTATTATTTGTTATTTTTTTTTATTGTAGATCAAAACTATATTTTTTATTTTATTGTGTTTTGTTTTAACTTGAAATATTTATTATTTGTTATTTGTCATTGTAGATAAAAATTATATTTTTTTAATTTTTTATAATTCATTATTTATGTTAGTTATTTTATATGTGGTATATTATCTTTTTTTAAGTGTGTGATGTAAATTTATTATATTGTTGTTGTGATTTTGTTAATTTATTTGAATTGCTTTGTATTTTCTATTAAAACTATGTAATTGTTACTTTAATTGACATAATGGATCCATGATTTTGTATTCCATATTCAAAAATGGATTTGAGTAAGTTGTATATTGTTATATTATAAATTTGTTCAAAGAATTATTTTTATTTTATGCAAGGAAGTATTATGTGAGGCTTGGGCATTGGGTTATATAAAGGCTTAGGCTTAGGTTTAGGATTATTATTAGGGATTTACACTTAAGGTTCGATAGGGTAACCTAGTCTATCTAGGTTAGGCTAGATCAATCTATGTAGGTTAGGGTAAAGTAGGCTACACTAGGTTAAGGTGATATGGGCTAGGTTAGGTTGGCATAGCCTAGTAGGTTATTGTAGGGTATGTTATATTAGGCTAAGTCAGGGTAGGCTAAGTTAGGATAGGTTAGGCAAATCTAAGATAGGATAGGTTAGGTGAGGTTAGACTATGCTAGGCTAGGGAAGGTTAGTTTAAGGTAGGATAGGTTAGTGTAATGTACCTCAAAAATCACCATGAAATTTTTTTTTATTTGTACATTTATCCTTGAAAAGTTTTGAGATCTCAAGCAAGTAAGTGTTTTGTTAGAAGGCTTGATTCTGAAGGTTTGCTATGGTCCCTACTGTCATCGACTACCCTTACAATTCAACTTAAGTTTTCCAATTGACGATATAATGAGAATTTACTTATCACTTCAATGTTTAATTAAGATCCTGAAATTTATAATTACTCTCTTATCTGCTAGTACCTATAACACTACCACAGTCTTAACAATACAAGCAACTTTGGGGTTTTTATGACCAAAACCCTACATAAAAACAAAATAATACCCTATGTCTAAAATAAAATCATCTGGTAATACGATCTGTTACTCTCATACCTCTATCCAGGATGAAGAATTCTCCCAACGTTCTTTTACCACTCCATTTATTACATTATTAGGGTTGTTCCCATAGTTCAATAAGTTTCTTCTAAGTTCCTATAGCTTGTGAAGAAACAGAGGTCAAACGGGTTTCGGTGATCAAAAGTGTCGAACAAAACAAAGGACCCTATTGTTTGTCGAAATCCGAAATACAGAACGACTATGGGCCAACGTTTTGGGGTTTCAAGATCCAGGGTTTCACGAATACAAGAGTCGAACATCAACATACAACATTTCCTAAAATTGTGAAAGATGATTAATACTTCAAAAATTCTGAGTTTGGGATTTCGCGCATGCAAGTGCCCAAACAAGAACATATACAAACCTCTGAAATGCGAAAAAGGAAAGATGAGTCCCGCTTTTCGGGATTTTGGGATTCAGAACTTCGTGAGTCCCAGTGTCCAAACATTGCAATACACAAAATTTTTGAAAAGTGAGAAAGGAAAAGGTGAGACCAGCATTTTGGGATTTCGAGGTTCGGGGTTTCACGGTTTTTCTAGCCAAACATCCAACATACCACAATTCCTAAATTTGCAAAAAGAAAGGCACTAACATTTCAGGATTTTGGGGTTCGAGATTTTGGGGTTTCAAATGTCAGACAATAGAACACAATAATTCCCGAAATTGTGAAAGGAAAAGAACGTGGAACTAACATTTCAGGATTTCAGGATTCAGAATCCTGTGACTTCAAAAGATGAAACATCAACCACAAACAATTCCCAAAATTGTGAAGAGAAACGAACATGGAAACTAACATTTCAGAATTTCAGGATTTTGGGATTCAGAATCACATGACTTCAAAAGACAAAACATCAACCACAAACAATTCCCAAAAATGCGAAGAGAAATGAATGTGGAAACTAACATTTCAGAATTTCAAGATTCAGGGTTTTGGGGTTTCAAATGTCAAACCACAGCACACAACGATTCCCAAATTTTGAAAGGTGAAAGGGTGTGGAACACACACTTTGGGATTTTGGGTTTTGGGGTTTTGGGGTTACAAAAGTCAAACAATAGCACACAACAATTCTCGAATTCATAAAGGTGAAAGGGTGTGGAACCAGCACTTCAGGATTTTGAGTTTCGGGGTTTCGGGGTTACAAAATTCAAACCACAGCACACAACAATCCCTGAATTTTGAAAGGTAATAGGGTGTGGAACCAACACTTCAGGATTTTGGGTTCCGGGGTTTCAGGGTTACAAATGTCAAACCATATCACACAACAATCCCTGAATTCCGAAAGGTAAAAGGGTGTGGAACCAACACTTTAGGATTTCAGGTTTCGGGGTTTTGGGGTTTCAAATGTCAAACAACAACACACAGCAATCCCCGAATTCCGAAAGCATAAAGACTTGAGAATTTTACACGCACAGAAGGATAAAAAAATGATTAAATTTTTTGTATAAGGTAAATTCTATAATATTCCCTTAGAGCCTCTTTTAATCAATGCATTAAACATCAAAAGTACTAGATTTGTGCATCTATGTAAATACATGATTAAGAATATCATTCCATCAGAGATTGGTCATTATAAATGATGTTCCGAGGGGTTTGAGTTTGATTTCCTGGGGATTTTTCTACAGAGGGATCTTCCTCATTAACATTAATCTACTCCTTACTTACTTATAGAAATATAATTATAGATTTCTTTCACATATATTCTCCACAACCAAAAAAAATGGAAATCGTTACAGTTCCGATTTAATCGATACAATGCATCAGAAAAAAAAAATCATTCAGGCAGAGAATGGACATCATTGCAGTTCATATTTAATAGATACATAACATCAAAAAGCATAGCCATTCATAAATAGGGAGGGAAAAATTAACATATCTGAATCTTTTCCACGGGAAGACAAAGGGAATACCCACGTTCCTCCCAACTGTAGAACAGAGAAGCCAAACTACTTGCCCGATTCACCCCCTAGCCTGACCATGAGTCCATGAAGGCGAACTTGGAAACTCCTCCTTAGCAATTTCCTTCAATTCCAACAGTTATCCTCTTGCCTCACACCTAATTTGCAGTGTTCATAATAGCAAGAGAGCTCAAAAATATTTCGCAGTGTACTTGGCAGTGTCCTGCCTCCTCGCATATGTTATTTATCATTTTTTTTGCCCGGGTCCTTTTCCCTCCTTTGGGGATTTTCACAGCTCTCTTAATTCCTAATTTTTAGGGGTTGCCAGTGGCCAAATATTTAATTTTTCACTTCTCATAATCAGCCTAGAGGCAGCTCCAACATCTTCCCCCACTCATGGAGTCATGGTCAGCTAATTTTAACATGGTTGTTCCATTTGTCCTCCTGCAATTAATATAAGATTCTGTTGTGATACAAGTGTCACAGTCAAATAGTTAGTTGAGTCTAACCAGATCTTCGCCCAACAGTCACAATAATTAAATACAATTATTAAATTCGAAATTCGGAATTGCCATAAGTGGCAAAAATTTTCCAAATTTGAATTTGCCAAAAAAGGAAATAAATTTCTCGACTATTTCAAAAATAAAAATATTTTATTTTTGGGGGATGTCACAGTTAGGTTAGGTTAAGTTTAGGTTAGGATAGGCTATATTAGGGCAAGGTTAGGATAGGCTAGGCTATATTAGGGTAGGATAGACTAGGCTAGCTCAAGGTAGTCTAAGTTAATATACACTAATGTAGGTTAGGACAAGTTCAAGTGGGTGAGGCTATGCTAGGTTGAAGGTTAAGCCAAGTTATATTAAGTTAAACCAAACTAGTTTAGGGTAAGTTTAGGTAGTAAAATTTAGGGTTGTTTTAGGTTATACTAGGTTAGTATAGACTTTGGAGAAAGTGAGGGATGAAAAGAGAGGAGCGGTTGGGAAGAGGAAGTGTCAGGTATGGGGATGGAGGGATGAAGATAGCGAGAGAATGTTGGCAAGGAGAAAGAGGGGGGGATAGAGAAAGAGGGGGGTAGAGAGGGATATAGGGGGAGAGAAAGGGAGGGACATGGAGAGAGAGAGTGAGGGAGGGAAATAAGAAGAAATATATAGGATAGAGGTAGAGAGAGAGAGGGTGCAAGTAT
>JASDQU010312320.1:0-13544 GCA_032191745.1 Picea mariana | reverse complement strand
AACAGGCCCCCAACACTCACCTATGACTCGTACTGAGTCACTCAGGTCTGGGTAAGTTTTCCTCAAAAGTCTCAAGCTTGGCTCGAGCTACTTCGACTTGTCTCTGTGCTACTGCATATTGCTCAGTGAATTCCTGAACAACCACTTCACTGATAGGTCCTTGCAGTTGTTGCTTGACTATAACAACTACTTGTTCTAATAGTTTTCCTTGGCCTTCAATTTCTTCGAACAGTAGTTAGGCCGCCTCCTGGCTCGACTAGAGTTTCTGGGTGACTTCCATCACTCTGTTTTGCATGGTAAGGAGAAGTTGTTGGGCAGTGCGTTGTTCCTGGGATCTCGTCATCCTCTCGATAGGTGATAGGAGCTTGAGTTGTGCCTGTACTGTATCTGCATGCTACTTTTCTTCCTAGAGTTGGGACTCCAATTTCTTCAAATGTGGGTCCTTAGATAGTTGTTCATATATCTGCGTGCTTCTGCTACTTAGCTATTTACATTCTACAGCAAGTGTTTTAATCCTCTTGATGACGCTCTGAGAATTTAAGTCACGAACTTCTTGGGGAGTCTGTGGTATGGTATGAAGCTCTAATTCCATGACCCTTTGTTGAATTTATTGAATAACTTTAGCCAGCTTCGTCACTTGGTGCTCTATGGGTTCTTCGACCTTCTTCTCTAAGCCATTCATAGAGTGAAATGCTCTGTTGACGGCTTCTTCAATTCCTATCTGCTTTGCGAGCATCTGCTCTTTCTCTTTTTGGATCTTTGCTCTATCTTCTTCAAATTTTTATTGGAGAACATTCTTCTCTTATTGCGCAGCTTGGCATTGTTCAATAATTTCCTCCTATGCTTTCTTTAGGGCCTGGGTGGCATGCACTTTTTCTTCCTAAGCATGTCGAAGGTGTACTTTTACTGTATCAACAATCTTGCAAATCTGAACTGATTCATCTCCTACTTCTATTGTTCCTTCTGGCAGAGGTGTAGTAGAGATTGCTCGGCTAGACTAGAGTGCTTGTTGTACTCCTTGGAGAACAATCTCAATTTGGATATACATTTTCTCCTTCTTCACCTCCTGCATCTCTATGATTTCCTTTGAAGCATCATTGACCACTACAATAATGAAATCAAAGTCATCCCATGTCAAGGTAGTTCGTATCTTGGTTACAGGGGTTCTTGGTTTCTTTCTGGAGGAAGATTTCAAAGGGGAGACCTTCCTTTTCTTCGATGAGTCTTCTTCATCCCTTGGCGATGGTACTTTGAATTTCTACTGTTCAGATTTTGTACCTTCTTCTTCATCACCTTCTTCATCTGGTGTAATGGAAGCCATCCTTATAGATAGGTTGTCAACATCCTAGACTTCTTTAATATTCTTCTTTGTCTTTGCTTTCTTTGTCCTACTGGGCCCAGGTGTATCCTGCGCAGTTCTGGGGCTGTCGATGTTGGACATTTCTGTGGGGTTTTCTGAAATAAGGAGGTCCACCGACCATTCCATGGTGATCTCTTCCAAGTCTTCTTATGTCAGCTTATAATAGGACTGAAGTTGTTCCTAGTGCTCATCGGCACATGGGGTTAGGTATATAAAGTGATGGTCCGCACTGAACTTTATCAGAGGTTGGAATCTCTGTAAATTGTTCGGGGTGATGCAAGGTTCACTCCTTATGCTCACTTTCAATTGGTTATAGTATGCGTGGAAAACATCATTCAATTTCCATTTCTTTCTCATGTCATTCGAGTACCATAATGTACTGAACTTCGCATCTAGTGGCTCAAAGGGGTCAAGGTCCAGGAAGGTTGCGCCTTCTCGTAGCTCCCATCCAACAAAAGATATCAGTATTAGGAGGCAGCTGATATGGAATTCATGCTCTTGATCTTGGGCTTCTCTGCAGCCAATCTCCAGTTGATTCACCAGGTACTTCACCCAGTTCATATGTAGTCCCTCTGCGCACTTTCCTGCGAGGTCGACTACAAATCCAGATACTTGTGTTGGTCGATTCTTGTGTACCAACTTCCCTACGATTAGTTGGCATACGAGGCATACTGCACCACTTTCAATAGAATCTACCTTGTAGTCTCTTGCACCTTTCTCAACATCGCCATAGGCTTATTTGATATTCTACGCAAGAGCGCGGTCTGCGGTCTTTCCAGGATAATACTCATGGGGATCAGGGCCCTACATGTTAAGCCCAGTGATCCTATTGATCAGCACCGAATCAACAAATATGAAACAATATAACCACAGGTGTCCTCCATGGTAACTTTCTAGCAACAATTTTACACAAGCATTCACCTCTTGGTGTCTACCGAAGTGTGGTATTTTCATAACATTGAGCAAAGTAGACTGCATGAGGTTCATCATCCATTGTTGAGGGATGAGATTTGGATTCTTTCCCTTAGTTATTGTCAAGTACTTATATGGGGCGAGCATGTTGTAAACTTTACGATCCCCTAGGTTGAAGTCACAAAACTTCAACGTTGTAACCTTGTCTTGATCTGCGCAGTAGATGCATACTCCTTTCGGTAGATATGTAGTGACTAGGGTGTAATCAAAGTCTCTAGGGACACTTTCCCTGTTAATATCACTGCTTAGAGGGGGTATGTAAGCTGGTAGGATGGATGGCACTAACTTTGCGTTGGCTATGTCGTCCTTATGCTTGGTTCTTCTTTCTGTTTCAGCTCGAGATGTTTCTGCTTGAGAAGTCGATGGGGAGGCTTGCACTCCGCTCATTGATGATGCTTGGACTCTGGTGGACATTCTTCTTTTCAACATGGCTCTCTTAGTCATTAAATCGAGAAGGACCTCTGTGATGAATTCCTCAAGTGCAGTGAGCTCGTCGAACATACACACTAGGTAAAGATAATCAAGGTTACGATGATCTCAAAATATTGCACTAGGATGCACAATCTGCTGGCAATGATCACTGTAGACAATCACTAGTTCTGCGGGCTTTGATTCTTAAGTTGGAAAAAGTGTTCTTTGGGCATGGCGCAACGAGATAAATAGGAAATTCATCAACGGTCTGCTTACAATGGGTATGAAGCTTCCACGGACGTTGATGCATCCATTATGGCATGGTCTAACAGTCTAGTGGTGATCCTTTAATTCTTTTCTGTCCATTCAGGGTGGAAGTCGAACGGGAACATCGGTCCACCAGCTATATTGCTTCACCATAGCGAAGTGTCGTATGTCATTGTTCTGATATCCCAACGAATCTCAATTCCTGTGATTTTTCCTTTTGCGAAGTTTCCTCTGCAATCTTTTGTAACTTTTGGATCTTGGCTCTCTTCTTACTTAGCTTCCTAGCCTTCTTCCCAGTGAGCTTCGTCTCGGTCATCTTTTTTCCATTCTGATTCTTATCTTCTCTCGACATAGTCACATCGCGATGCTGAGATTCTTTCTTCAGATCCAAGGGTAATGCTCTTTCATCATATGGATTAGGTATTTTGGTCTTCTTTGGTTCCTCTAATTCTCTTATATCTTCAAAATCCAAGTCCCTGGTGTTAAATAGCTTAGATCTGTTCTCTCATTCTTCCATCAAGTAGGCGATCCTTCTAGTCATAAATTCCATGAGTTCTTGCTTCTTCTTTTCTAGGGATTCCTTTTCTTCTTTTCTCCAGATCTGGTCTTTTTCAATCCAGATCTTGCCTAACAAAGATGGAAATGGGATATGGTCCTCAATAATTTTAATAACTTCGAATTCTTCCTCTGTCAAAGCTCCATGGGTACTCATAGCTATCTGGGTAATCCTGCCGCATAGGGTTACCATTTTTCCTTTAAACAACCCTATTTTTCCTAGTGAAGGAACCATAGCAAGCCTTCCAAGGGTTTCCCAAGTACTTTGTTTCATAATTTTCATCTGTGTTCCCTCATCCAGAGCACAGTCAATGTCAAAGTATCCTATTCTTACTTCAATTTTCTCCTTTTCTTTGAAGATCTCTAACAAACTGGCATCTCTATGTTCATCCAAGGTTTCTTTCATTTTCAGTAACATAATCTCTGATTCTTTCTGGGGTTCTTCTATAATCTTAGTCTCTTCATCTCCTTTAGAGTTTTCTTGCTCCATATTCATCTTTTCAAGTCTAGCAATCATTCTAGGGCAATCAAGTACTTCATGGTCCATAGCCTTACAATAGAGGCAACTGGGGTTTCTCCCAGGGCATTCCTTAGCAAAATGTCCTGGTCTTCTGCAACTATAACAAAGACTTAATCCTCTCTTTCTCTTCAATGATCCCCAACTTTTCTTATACTGTGTGCTAGGATCATAATGGCTAGCCTGCAAAAATTTCTTTCTAGGATCTTGCATCCATTGGTTAGTCTAAAAGTTCTTTCTATGTATAGGTATCACATATCTATCATTATACTTATCAGATCTATTCATACCAAATGTTATTTCATCTAACAATGCCCTAGTTTTCAAGCTAGGACAAAATCTATCCAGCATGCCTCAATCCATACTTTAGAATAAAAAAATTTCACTTATTTTACTTCTACAGGGCACAAAGCTTCCAGATCTAAGAACTTTTAACTATTCTTACCTTTATCAGAGCACAGACCTTACAGATCTTACTTCTTTTCTTCAATATCAGCCTCTTTTCTTGCAGATCTAACTTGTTTCCTTCATATCCGTCCTTCCTTCTTCATCACAGAGATTTTTAGATCAAGTGGATCACTGCGCACTAGGGCATAGATCCATGCACAGAGCTTTCACAATTTTTGAATGAATCTTTGCACAAAGCGTCTTCTACTAAGTTCCCAGCAATCATAGTTTTAGGTCCCAGCAAAGGAACCATTTGTTGGCACAGGGGCAGACCTAGGGTTCAATGCTACAACAATGCACCAACAAAACCCTAACTACTAGCCCTTTCGGCAACACCTACGAAGCATATGAAGTCTCACCCAAGATAGAGGCAGGGGTGGTTGCAAGACTCAGGTGACTGCAACCTTAGTTGGGACATAGATCTGTGATTATAACACTTAGCAATCACCTAGCATATATTATTCATCAATATTCATCCCTTATGATACTTCACAGATAGCACAAAGCATCGCAGTATGTACTTAGATCTAAGATAATTCAACACTTATCCACAAAAAGATTGATTATATTCAGTAGATCAAGCACTAAGCGTCTTACATACCAGATCTAACATTCATTCATATCTCAGAAGCACAAAGCATAAATAGATCTATCTAAACATATCAAAACCACTTATCAAAGGAAGAGACAGACACATCAGGTCAAGGCATAGAGCACAACACACAGATTTACCATGGTTCACCCCCACCCTGGAGCTACGTCCACAAAGTCTTCTTCTTTATTAGCTTCAATTGATAAGGTTACAACACAGAACCTCAAAACCCTTACTCCGCACAGGACAGAAAATCTGCATAACTCGCCAGATCCTTCTTCCTTGCACCACAACACAAAGCCTTCTATAGTCTCTCACAGGGACTTGCACTCAGCTCTGCAAGTCTTACACAAAATGCACAAAGCCTTGATCACACAGATTCAACTCTTGGCACTTAGCCTACATCACATAGATATATCATCCACTACTTCTCTATATGGCCTCGACATCTATATATACATACAAAAGTGGTCCTAAGCATGGGTAAACCCATGGGCCGACATCTGTTTCCCATTACATTATCCCCCAAAACCCAAAAAGGACCCAAAAATGGGTCTAACTTCCATGATTTATGCTTCGCATTGCACTCCATCTTTAACAAGTTGTCGAAGTCCCAAAAATAGTCAAATATGACCAAGTGTTCCTCAAAACTTGGTCAAAGGCCAACAAAAGTCGAAGTCCAGGGGGATTGTTCTCCGCTAAGTCAAATTTTAGGATTGGACAATGATAAGTTTTTGGTAGAAGTCATGTTAGGTTTCCTGTTAAATTTTTTTCTGTCTGGTCAGTCAGTCTGTGTCAGTTTTGACAAATTTATTGTTGACAATATGTATCAACAACTAGTTAACTTCAATTCATCGAAGCACTTCGGATACTACATGGACTTTCTAAGAATGTTTCTAGACTCTAAAAAAGTCAAATTTCCTGAGATTACGTTTATTTCGACTGAGTGTAAAAGGATCACCATGCTTATTTTCATTAATAAGATTATGTCCAAGGTGTAAAGTCTTATTTTCAGTTCATATATGCCAAGGGTTCTGGAGGAAATGAAAATCTCTTTACAACCAAATCTAAAGAGAAATATAGGAGATTGGATGTTATTCATACAATCTACTGTGATTTGGGTATATGGTTGTCAGGAAGGACCTTATCTTTTACCAGTCTTTCTGAGTCCCAAAATCTTTCCTTTGGAGTTCATAAGACAAAGGATCATCTCAGAGATAGACCATTTTTTGAAAGCGCACAAGGATTCTAACTTAAAGTTTCCTTTTATAGTTGGACCCTTTGTGGTAAAGAACAAGTCCTATCTACCTCAGATCCAATCCAAACTCAATGAATTTGGGTTCACGCAGTTGCGGGGAGGAAACATGATCTGCATCAGATCATATCAAAGAGGATATTGACGGTCAAACACGGCCCCTATGAACATGAGCATGTTGAAGGATTCGATAAGCTATCCAATCTAGAAACCCGTGTAGATATGGAGGTCACTATGCAGCATGATCAGACAAATCATACATAAACAACCTCTCAGCAGGGCCCAACACAAAAACTTTCCCCTAGGTTGGTTTTCAAAGCTCCTAAGATGAGCATCTACAATAAGAGGAGCAGTTCAGAGGCCCTCGGTGCCAGTAGCCAGTGAGATACTCTCAAGAAAATGAAAATCATATCATCCTCTCAAATAGTCGACCTAGAAGAAGAAGAGACCAAAGGGAGATCATGCATGGAGATGGTGGAAGGTGAAACCAAGAGTGAAGAAGTTGTTATAGGAAGCATGCCACAAAGTGAAAGTAGTACAAAGGTTTTTAGTAGCAGGAAACACATATTTAGCCAGACACGTGGGGTAGTTTATCAGTCCAAGGAATATTTAATGAACCATTATGCTGTGAAGGGAAGTATGGCCAACAGGGAAATAAGGGACATGTTTCCCGAAGTAGAGAAGATCTCCTATCATAAGACTTTGTTGCTCTCAGTCAGGGATGTGGAAAGAAAGACATTTAAAATAGTAGTGGTTGATGATGATAAGGTTTCTGAGATCAAAATGCACTATGAAAATATTGGTGCCCATGAATAAGTAAATTTCCATAGAATTGTCAACAACATGCTATATTCTGATTATCTGAGCTTAGGTTTGAGGGTTGCAAGATTGACAACGCATGCACTAAAACTAGATGGAAAATTGAAGGAGGAAAAGGCATCCAGCAAAGCCTGGATGACACATGTCAAAAGGTTAGAATCTGAAGGCCCTCAAGGGGTAAAAGCTTCTCTGGATGAGAAAGATAAGATGATCCAAAGCCTAAATAAAAAGATGAAGATGTCCCCTATAGATCATCCACATACAACAAAGATGACTTCTTTGGAATAGGAGAAGGAAGCATTGAGACAAGAGGCACTCAATTATAAAGCTAAAGTGCTACAGTTGGAAAAGGAGAAAGACAATTGGTCACAACTATAGGCAATTACATCAGATCTGGATGTCATTGTACCTACTAATACAAAGGCTGGATCAAGTACTGAGGAGTTAATCCAAGCTATCTCCCAGGTAAGATGAAAAATAAGGGAGATTAAGGGTCTCAAAGAAGTCACAGAAAAGTTGAAACAAGAAATGAAAGTGAAAGATGAAAAGATGTCTCAACTTCACATAGATAATCAAGATTTGCAAGAGAGAGTGAGCAAGATGAAAACCAGGTTAAAGGGAAAAACACTATTACAGGGATCCAAACATGTGACATGGGATGTTATTGCGACAGAGGCTGCTAAATTCAGGGTTTATCTGTATTTTATAAATGACAAAGACAGTGTGACAGTTATGGCTCATAGCTGGTGTACCGTTGTTAATGAAGTATTATTCAAGAAGCCCTCAAAATGGGCCCAAAATGTTATTGACTTGCTAAATTCTATGTCAATTGTTAATCTCCAAACTATCGGGGTAAAGGATAGGGTTGTGTTGATCATTTCGGCCAGGAGGATCATCACCAAGCACAACCTGCTCAGATCGGTCGAGAACAAAGCTATGCAAATGGAGCACAACATACAGGACTTTAAAGATGCATTTGAACAATTTTTTTATCTAAGGCATCCCATCATTTTGGGATGTAAAAGGTTCATTATACAATCAAGAATACTACAATTTTCTCCTCATTCAGTTCAGAATGTACCATTATAAATTGGAAGCTATGGAATAAAGTGTGAAAGGCCCAAGTCTTGTAGAATGTTTGGCTATAGACTTTGAAATTTTGAATAAGTTCAAAACTGTGAAAGTTGGCCTCTTGACTATGTCCTATGCCACCTACATTGACTTGGATATTTTGATTAAAGAGATGATGGACTACGAGATCCCCTCTGACTCACAATGGAAGGAAATCGTGCGGATGGGTAAGACAAAATGCAGTTTCCCCGGAACCAGTAAATGATCTCCAGGTATCATAAAATTTGCATATTCGACAGAATATCAGATCAAGAAAAATGTCGTGAAGGAAGATGAATAGTCAGAGGAATCTGCTTTTGTTTTGAAACATATTTTTGTTTAATCATTGTAAATCGGTTTCTATATTGAGACTATCAGCTGAAATTATTATAATCAGTTTTAGAAGCTGAAGTGTTTCAGTTTCAACCATTGTAATCAAATTGTATAAATACTGGGATACTTGAATGAATTAATGTTGGCAGAAGTGCAAGGGCACCTTTTGGTTGCTATGAACTCTATTGTAATTTTCTGAAGCTGAATTGAATATATATGCAGAAGATTTTGAAATCTCTATGAAAAGATTCTAATTGTGGTGACATGAGCTTTGTCTTCCTTCATTGTATGTATTTCTTGTGATCTTTATTTCCATTCACATTTTCTTTTGTTTAAATTGGAGAGTTAGAGGCCCAAAATTCATTTTATGATGCTCTTGGCTTAAGCAATTTAAACGATGTGATTGTCTACTTAGCTAATTCAGAATTCATTTCTGAAATGCTCTGATGCAGTTATTTGTTTCTCTTTCCTCTTACCACTATAATTAAATTCAAGTTATAACTCATATTCATTGCCTCATTTAGACTTTATCCTCTAGAGAGTTCTACTGGCCGATCATTGTTTTTCATTCACTTTCATAATTGTGACTCCATATCCCTGTGTGTTCCTCCCCTTCATTGCCAACAATTTTATTAAAACCCCCCAAAACAAACCAAATCTAGCCACCAATTTCTAAAGAAATATCAAGTGACACGAGAGAGCCCTCTCTAAGTTGAGATGCTAGTGCCATAGCTCTAAATCTAGTTGAAATAGTTACCTCTGTCATTTTTCTATCATCCAGACAAAATTTACAGAGTGCTAACATTCTGGCATTGTTGCCGGGGATGAAATTGAAAAAATCTTCTCTAGGAAAACGACTTAAAGCTTTAGTTTGATCCCTGAAGGTGATAGTGGATCAAATACCTTATTGGCTGAGATTATTTTTACCCTGGCGACCTCATTACTCAGTGACCAATTGCGCCACA
This sequence comes from Picea mariana, assembly GCA_032191745.1. Lineage (NCBI taxonomy): Eukaryota > Viridiplantae > Streptophyta > Pinopsida > Pinales > Pinaceae > Picea > Picea mariana. The sequence goes on along the minus strand of JASDQU010312320.1, from coordinate 3,941 downwards.
CCGTGTGAGATAGAAATCATGGCTCCTAAGAAAGTTCACACTAGGAGAAATCCAGACCCAGAAGTTGCAATCCCTGTGTCTGACGCTGAGAAGCTTGTACGTAGAAGAAAAGAAAGGCCTGTAACCCCAGTGTTGTGTCTAGAATGATATTTGTCTTTTCCTAAGGATGGAGTGACTAGTATTGAATACCTCAAGTTTGACGTGAAATTTGAACAATCTCTGTTCAGAACTAAGTCTCAATCTTGTTTAAGCGAAACTATCTTTGACAAAAAGATATTCCAAGATCTAATTTTAGCCACATATGTCAAGCCTATAGTGACCACTACTCAGAACCAACATCCACTCCAACCCCTCACAGCAGCTATGGCAGCCACATTTTCTCCCCTCATACTACCTGCTCAACTACATGATCTACCTCAAGATTACAATCTAAGGATTAAACTATATGTTGTTGAAGGTAACATATCAACCCAAAAACATATATATTGGTTTAATGATTTCATAGATTTGGAAGAAGTGGACTATGAATATGTGAAGATGAGACTGTTTACACAAAGCCTTGCAGGAGATGTGAGGAAGTGGTTCAGAGCCCTTCCACTAGGTAGTATCGCAGATTTCAAATCCTTTGAAAAACACTTCCTTTCAAAATGAGGGGATAAGAAAAATCCCCTTCAGTTGTTGACCCAATATAACAATATGAAAATATCACCTGATGAAACAGTGCAGGAGTTTTCAACTAGATTCATGAAGGTTTATAATGCTATTCCTGANAAGATGAAAACTAATGTTGGAAGAGATACAAACAGATCTCAGAACAAAGCACGGCCTTCGACATCTCAAACATCAGAGGAAAGATTCGAAGTGATGATGAGAAACATGGAGCGGATGATGGAAAGGATGGCTCTAAGAAATAGGCCTAACCCCAGAGAATAGGCTAATGGGCCACCCAAAAATTTGAGAAGACCAATTGTTCCATAGATTAGGCAAAGAGAGCAAAGAAATCATGGAAATCAAGCCAATCAAGCAGATCAAGCAAATCAAGGAAACTAGGCAAATCAGGGAAACCAAGGAAATCAAGGGGAACAACAAATCAAGCCTCCCTTCCAAAATAATTATGTGAATGAGGATTTTGATGGATATTTCGAAGATAACATGAACTATTGTGATGACAAAGAAATGGAAGTTTTTTTGACCAAAGAAGAACACAACTAGTTCATGGATACAAGTGAGATCTTTTTGCAATATGAAGAAGAAAGGGTATCAATAGCAAGAGAAGATTATGAGGCTGGATTGCAAAATGCCATCATGCAATTCCAAAGGCAATATAACCTCTGAAATCAAAAGGTACCCTCAAACCCTCCAAAGGGGAATCCCTCCAAAGAATCTTAGAACAACGTGCCTTCTTCGAGTCAGACCAAAAAATATTTTGTTGCAAAGTATTCATCTACAAAGGACTCCACTGTGAAATATTGTGTTGCAAAGGATACTGTGGAAAAGGGGAAGCAAAAGGAAGAACCCCGGAAGAGATTATTGACTAGGAAAGAAATGTTCACCAAAGAGGTAGAAAAAACTCCATCCTCTTTTGATTTTGAAAGTGAAATGGATAAGATAAAAAAATTTGTACCATTTAATGAATTGATTAAGAATAGTGAGTACAGAAATTAGATCATCAAGATGATTAATATGGGGAAAACCTCTAACACCCTGAACATACAAGATGATCACCCAACCATCTTATTTGGGCCAAGAGTAGAAGAAAGAAGTGAGAATGAAGAAGTCCCTCCTTTTTATGTCAGTTTGAAGATCCATGACATGAATATACACAATGCTATGCTAGATTCTGGAGCATCTCACAACCTGATGCCCAAAGTGGTCATGGACCAATTGGGCCTTGATGTCACAAGACCTTATAAAGATTTGTTCTCTTTTGATTCAAGAAAAGTGAAATGCATTGACATGATCAAAGATCTCGTGGTGCCTTTGGCACAAATCCCAGCAAAGAATATGATTATGGATGTAGTGGTCGCTGATATCCCTCCAAAGTTTGGCATGTTGTTGTCCAGATCATGGGCTACAAAATTGAAAGGAACTCTCCAGATGGATATGTCTTATGATACTATTCATGTCTTTGGTCAAGACAGAAGACTGTATAGGGAGGTTTTGCTTAAATATATGGTCAGCAATAAATCATAGCCTAGCAATCATCCTATCTATTCAATGGAGACTGAATTAGGGTCTTCCATCTTCTTGAATGACCTATGCTTTGAAGAAGAAGAAACATAAATCGTTATGGCTGACAAAAATGAGCTTAAACAACAGATGGAGAAACTTTCAAAACAGTAAGATGATGTAGAGGACCAATTATGGAAGATGAATTTCGATGGAGCTGCCTGTAGACAAGGAGTTGGAGCTGGCGTACAGATCAACCACCCCAAAGGAGACTCGAAATTGTGTTCCTACAAATGTGTTTTTGAATGCACTAATAACATGGTCGAATATGAAACGTTGATATTGGGATTGAAAGTTTTAGAAGAGCTGGGTGCCAAAAGAATTGTTGTACATGGAGATTCTGAGCTAATTATAAATCAAATCAAAGGCATCTACCAAGAAAAACAGCCCAAATTGAGGGCTTATAGGAATCTGGTACTAGAACTCCTTGAGGGCTTATAGGAATCTTTCAGCAATTCCAAGAGAACATAATCAGATTGTTGATTCCCTGGCCACTTCAGAAGTAGTGTTTAGAGTTCCAATTTTCCCTGAAAAAAGATACAAGGTGGAGGTGAAGTACAGGCTAGCAGTACCATACAATATGAAGCACTGACAAGTCTTCGATAATGACAAACATATAGAAAGCTTCCACAAAATGGAGAACGAGTTCGAGAATTTGAACATTGATGATGAATATTGTGATGATGAGGTAGATGCAACCGCTTTCATGAAAGAAGGAAACTTTGACAATTAGATTGTTGCCAAAGATATTGATTAGCTAAAGAGTAATATCATCCCCAAGGACCTGGTACCATTAGAGAAACTTTTTGATAACAATGATGTAGCCAGAAATCCAAAGATCACAGTAAATGAAGGGGATGTGGAAGATTGCAATATTGGGACTCCACGGGATCCAAAGATCGTGAAGTTGTCCAGAAAGATCAAACCTAAAGTCAAAGAGAGGTATTTCAAATTAATGAAAGAATTCCCTGATGTTTTTTCTTGGAGCTACGATGATCTGAAAGTCTACGATACTAGTATAATTCAACATGTTATCCCAATTAAATAAGATCACAACCCATTCAAACAGAAATTAAGAATAATAAACCCCCTGTTGTTACCATTTATAGAAAAGGAAGTAAAGAAGTTGTTTGAAGCAAAAATCATAGTGTCCCTGAGGTTTTCCAAATGGGTGGAAAATCTGGTACCAGTCCGAAAAACGAGTGGAGAAATTAGGTTGTGTGTAGACTTCGGGAATCTAAATAAGGTGTCTCTAAAGGAAAACTATCCATTGCCTAAAATGGATTACATTCTACAGAAGGTAGTGGGATCTCAAAGGATGTCAATGCTAGATGGTTTCTCTGGGTATAATCAAATTATTGTGTGCCCTGATGACCAGGAAAAGACTGCATTTACTACACCACGGGGAACATTTACGTATGCAAAAATTCCTTTTGGACATACGAATGTAGGGGAAAAATTTCAGAGAGATATGGATATATATTTTGTTGACGAAAAAGATAAATTCATTGTTATCTACCTTGACAACATTACTGTGTATTCTGCCTCAGATGAAGAACACCTCAAGCATCTCAGAAGGGCGTTTGAAAAATGCAGGAAATTTGCCATATCACTAAATCCAAAAAAGTCAAATTTTTCCATGGAAGAAGGAAAACTCTTAGGACACATTATTTCGAAGGTAGGGATAAAGGTGGACCCCAACAGAGTTGAAG
>JASDQU010312319.1:3075-13411 GCA_032191745.1 Picea mariana | reverse complement strand
CTTCCAAGCCTTTAGCCTTACTCCTTGACTCCATTTACCCTAAGGCACTAGTCTAATAATGCAACGTTGAGTCAATTGTGTTAAAACAACCTTTTAAAACTTATCATACTTGAAACCCTAACTAACCCTAGCAACTTACTAACCCTAACTCTATGATGACGTCATGCCTATTTTAAACTTTTGGCTGGTATAGAAGTTGCGGCTAGGTCATCCATACATAGACATTGAAGTGTTGAGTATTTTCATTGGCTTATTTAGCAAAACGTCGACCTCTTTGCCTACCAAAACTAACCTAGAATAGGGCTGACGTCACCCTTAGTAGGCTTGACGCAGCAACATTATATGTGAGCATATTTATGGTATTTAGTGCATTATAATAATTCAAGGATTGATTTTGTACATTGAATGCTCTATCATTTGGTATTTATTGAAGAAGTAATATTATAAGCCATAGCCTTTATTGCAATCATTGACTTCGTCAATAATTACTGCTGTTTATGCTCATATATATTAATTGATAGTCATAAATTTATGAAGTACTAACCACTGTTGCACATTTTAGTTTTATTGTTGCCTTGTCTCGCAAACAGGTGCCTTTTCGGTGGAATACCTTCTTCTTGACTATCTTCCTGGCAGTAATCTGTGAAGGAAAAGCTCACCTTAACCTTTGAACCTTGATCCCTTGATCCTTTTCCTTCAATACCCCAGATTACTAGGGACGTCTCCCTTGGGATTAGCCACCCTAGATAGAGAGAGCTCCCCATCGAGGTGACAGTGGGTGGGGAAGCTCCTGTTACGCCAGTTTGACTCTTCCCTTCAAGCTACTTAACCTATCCTACAAACTGAGCGATAACAATCATCATTGCTTGCATTTAAACATGAAGTGCTTGAATAATAAAAAAATATTCAGATCAATGTATTTCCCATGTTTATGCATCAACAAAATTTTCAAAGCTCGAGATCCAATGCATGTTAGCTTTTATAGCTCGGGAGGTACTCCACATATTTGTCTTGTATGCGGAAGTATCCTTATATTTGCACTACTAGACACTTGATTTTGTAATGGGTTTTTATAAAGGGTTCTTTTATTAAAGTGACTTTTTAATAAAGTGTACCTTCTAATATTAAAGTGACTTTATTTCATAAAGTGCACTTATGTTATAAAGTGAAATTGTACTTTAATATTTAAGTAATTTATTTTGGAAGGAATGAATCATGTCCCTGATCATGTAAAGGCAATATTAGATCTTGGCCTTTGGATTTAGGGATGGGGAAGGTGAAAGGTCATTTTCCAATTATAAGAGAATGCATTGGGTAGTGTGTAAAGGAACAATGAGAAGAGGAGATTGAGAGATTTCCGAGAGAGCTTGAGAGAGGAAAGTGAGTAGCAAATTTTTGGCACGGATTTCGAGGGAGATTGGGCACATTTCCCAATGGAGAAATTTCTCTTTAGAAGAGGCTGAGATTTATTGCTGAAGGCAGGTCGTACTGTATGGATCCGTACAACATCAAGTTTGGGCACAAAAATCGAGGCAAGTGTGGACATAATTTTCGAGGCAGCTTTTGGTGAATTTTCTGTTGGAGGTCGGTCGTACAAGAGTGAAGGTACAATAGCCTGTTGTGTGCACAAATATCGAGGTGCTGAATTCAGCAAGGCCGTACAGCTGTACGGATTTGGCACGTTTTTCTAGGCAACAGATTTGTGGGACTGTTGGGTGTTGTAAGTGATTCTCTTGGCTGCTAAATGTAATTTTGCTGCTGATATACTTTCCTGAAGTTAATAAAATCTCTCTCTCTCTCTCTCTTTGGGTTTCCCCACATTGGGGTTTTCCTTGGTTGGTTGCCTAAATTTATGAGTATTACATGGATGTGTAATTGTTGTTCATTGTGTTTATTCCGTTGCAAAAGTGCTTGGCAACGTGTATTTCTGCTCATAATATTTTTTGAATACGTGTTTATACATTTCAAAATTCATAGATGACAGTTATCTCTAGGTTGCTAAGTGAATGACAAAATTTGTGCATGTTGATTTTGTCATTAAATTTCTACATGGTATTAGAGCATGGGCTCTGAGTTACAGTGAGCAGTGTTATTTTTGGGCAAGATTTGGAAAGGGGAAACTTGATTGTTTATTTTCCATTGAACAATTGACAAGGAGATGGTTGTTTGCATCAGGTATGAGGACCGGTTGGATGGGATTTCCAACTATTTGCAATGGAAAGTCAGGATGTCGGCTATTCTCAGGGAGAACAAAATTGGAGCTTTGTCAGCACCATAGTTGTTGTTCCATCAACAAACCCTATAGCTTTGGATTTACATGAGGTAAAGGAGGCCAAAGCTTAGAGGCTTATTCTGGATGGGGTGAAGGATCACCTTATCCCACACTTGGCTGAGAAGAAGACAACCAAAGAGATGTGGGATGCACTTAAAAACTTGTACGAGGCGAAGAATGAAAACCAGAAGATGGCCTTGAAGGATAAATTGCATGATACTGAGATGGGTAAGGGGGAGAGTGTGTTTTCTTATCTTACTCGGGTAGCTCAAGTGAAAGATGAGATGGCTGCAATTGGGGAGGTCATATCGGATTTAGAGTTGGTGAAGATAGCCTTGAAAGGCTTCACCAAGGAATGAGAAGTCTTCGTGAAGTGTGTGGTTGGTTGTGAGCATCTTCCGGATTGGAGCAGACTGTGGGACGATCTCACTCAGGAGGAGATCCGGGAAGGATCTCAGAGTAGTGGACAAAAGACAGATGGAGTTGATGAAGATGTTGCTCTTGCTGTAAAGGGAAAGGGGAAGAAGAAAGGAAATTTCGGGAGGGACTTGAGTAAAGTCAGATGTTACTGTTGTAACCAGTTGGGGCACCTTGCTTCTCAATGTCCTAAGAGGAAGAAGATGAAGAAGGAACAGGAGGGGCTTGATACAGCTGCTACAACAGCCATGGAGTACTTTTCTTTGGTTACTCTAGTATCTAGTGTCGGTAGTAGAGGATTTGGGGGTGATAACATATGGATTGTTGACAGTGGAGCCTCTTGTCACATGACGGGAATCTGGCGAGTATTCCTTATTATCACAGAAACAAGTCTTGACCGGCTGGTGGAGAGTGAAGGTGGTATGGCACAAGCTGTACGTGGAGTTGGAAGGGTTAGATTCTGTCTCGAGTATAGGGGACTCCTGGAGGTTGATGGAGTTTTCTTTGTTCTAGGGTTGAGGGTTAACTTGCTCTTAGTCTCCACCTTGGAGGATGTTGGATATTGTACATTGTTCAATAGGGGACATGTATTTATCTACAGGGAGGGAGTGGAACTGGTTGAACCATAACTGATAGGTGATCGGGTGGATAGGTTGTACATGTTGCGAGGACAACCTTCAGGTTATGATTTAGCGTCGGATGAGGAGCAGGAGGCTCCTGAGACTGCGGTGGGCCCGAGGATTTAGTCTTGCATTCTGAGAGAAGAGAGGGAGTCTCTTCTAAGCACCGGTAGGAGGTTCAACTGGTGTGATCAAACCGATGCTTAGGGTGGAGTGGATTCTCCTAGGAGCTCAGGGTTCAAAGTGGCTGTCAGGAGAAGATCTTTTGGTTCGAGTTCTATGTAGGTGATGAGGTTGGATCCAGGTTCAGAGGAGCTCCTACTACGAACAGTGTGATGGGATCGGAAGATGGTGATGGCAACGAGTACTTCCCTCGCTAAGAGGGAGTGTTAGCTTTTATAGCTTGGGAGGTACTCCACATATTTGTCTTGTAGGCGGAAGTAGCCTTATATTTGCACTACTAGACACTTGACTTTGTAATGGGTTTTTATAAAGTTGTAATAAAGTGGTTCTTTTATTAAAGTGATTTTTTAAACAAAATGTACCTTCTAATATTAAAGTGACTTTATTTCATAAAGTGCACTTATGTTATAAAGTGAAATTGTACTTTAATATTTAAGTGATTTATTTTAGAGGGAACGAATCATGTCCCTTGATCATGTAAAGGCAAGATCAGATCTTGGCCTTTGGATTTAGGGATGGAGAAGGTGAAAAGACACTTGGAAGGTGAAAGGTCATTTTCGAATTATAAGATAATGCATTGGGTAGTGTGCAAAACAACAAGGAGAAGAGGAGATTGAGAGATTTCCAAGAGAGCTTGAGAGAGGAAAGTGAACAGCAAATTTTTGTCTTGGATTCCAAGAGAGATTGGGCACATTTCTCAATGGAGAAATTTTTGTTTAGAAGAGGCTGAGATTTATTGCTAAAGACAGGCCGTACTATATGGATCCATACAAGCCGTACAACAACAAGTTTGGGCACGGAAATCAAGGCAAATGTGGACACGGTTTTCGAGGCAGATTTTGGTGAATTTTCTGTTGGAGGTCGGCCGTACAAGAGTGAAGGTACATCATCTTGTTGTGGGCACAAATATCGAGGTGCTGATTTGTGGGCATGCTTTTCTAGGCAACAGATTTGTGGGACTGTTGGGTGTTGTAAGTGATTCTCTTGGCTGCTAAATGTAATTTTGCTGCTGATATACTTTCTTGAAGCTAATAAAATCTCTCTCTCTCTCTCTCTCTCTTTGGGTTTCCCCACATTGGGTTTCCCCTGGCTTGTTGCCTGAATTTCTGAGTATTACATGGATGTGTAATTGTTGTTCATTGTGTTTATTCCACTGCAAAAGTGTTTGACAATGTGTATTTCTGCTTATAATATTTTCTGAATATGTATTTATACATTTCAGAATTCATAGATGACAGTTATGTCTAGGTTGCTAAGTGAATGACAGAATTTGTGCATTCTGATTTTGTCATTAAATTTCTACAATGCATAGTTATATTCAACTCACCACTTGCAATCACAATTATTTGCACCAAGTAAATTTTAAAGTTTTGAAGGTAAAATTTGGTTCATCATACACATTTTAAATCATACTTTATTAACAAAGTACAAAGTAGAATGTTAATGTGGAGCTCATTAAATTATATACCCAAATTACCTTTTACCTTTCAAAGAGGGAGTGTGCAATCATAACCACTTATTAGCATTGGCAAAATGTGAACATTTGATAGATCACTAGCCCATTAAAAAATTCATTGCAATGTCAAGGAACAAGGGTTATTATATGTGTAAACACACCATTTATTACCATTCAACAATAAAGAGTGTAACTTTCTTCGATAATATGTGGCAACAAATAACTATTGACATTCAATATAAAGCTCATAACACATGTAGAGGTAAGCTTAGTCATTCATCATCATACACCCGGTTTATATATTATGAAATTAGTGAATTTGGAAATAGAGTTAAGACCCAATATGTTGAGAGTTCAACACGTACCAACTATCCTTTCAATTCTCAAATTACCACTATTATGCATATGTATACCGGTACGAATTTAACTCAAATAATACATGTATACCATAGTGTCGATTTTTAAATGGTAGATTAACGTTAAGCTTATTCTCATACTAGCACCCAAGATTGATGCAACCCGAAACTTGGAGCGCTGCGTTAACCTGACAAATAAATAAAATTAATAAACCTTAGTGCCAGGATCGATTCTTCAAATGATTATATATTGGTAAGTTGTGGGGCATATCTAAATCGTTTCAGCAACGAGGAGGTCAATTTAACAGCGAAACAAACCTAAACTCATACCTCCGCAAATCCTCTAAAAAAGATTAATCGAATCCATTAAATATCGTTGTTGTAGGTAAAGTGGCACAACAATTAGGGTTTCAAACTCCAATCCATGCTTGATTTTGTTCGTTTTCCTATGTATATCTTTGCGCATAAGGGGCAAGCAAACTTGAATAGCAGATCCGAGGAAAGGAAAATTGGGATTTAGGTGAGGACCGTGTAAAGACACAACACATAACCAGATCGCTGAAGTTAAAAAATGACTCTGGTGGATGTGATCTAACTCAATCCTTGGTTTCCTTTTGCAATTTTTTCACATTTGTGATGAACGGGGATAATTTTTTAGGGGTTTTGACTGGAATCTATGAAAGTGCCCCATTTATTCATTGGGCAATGGAGTCTTTCGAAATTTGGTGAAAATCCTTCCTTTGAAAAAGTTTGTTGGAGACCCTCACGCTAGTTGGTGAGCATGAGGATGATCTAAGCTACGACAAGTCTATTGAAAAGTTACCGAGGAGGAAAAGATCATCATTGAATAAAACGAAATAGGTGTTAACAATTTTTTATTAAACTTCACATGTAAATGCCAAGTTCCACACATCAGCCTTTAAAATATGAAATCTAAAAAAAAAAATGAGGGACAAAATAGGCCATAGACCATACCTAGTCCAATCAAGGAAATAACAATGCTCTTACCGTCACTAAAACATAAGAAATTATTCACAAAATAAGAGAAAACTTACACCACAATGCTTGGGCCAAAACTTTCTTTATTTTCCAATCCAATCCCTTTTTACAAATGAGAGGCCTTCCCCTTTTATAGATGAAGAGGAAGCCCTAAATCATTTACAAAAACTATGGGTAAAAACAATACCATGGGTAAAATTATTGAACCATGAACCAAATAATATTTAAATGTGCTCTTACAATAAATAATGATTTTCTCCCTTGATGTGGTCAAATAATAATAAAATAGTGCTTTTCTTTTCCTTGACAAAGTCAATCACCATAAAATAATGTTTTTCATGATGCACCCCTTTAAGAAAACTAAACACCTTGTTCCATTAATGAAATAAATCACGTGGCAAGGTGAAATTTGCTCTTCCACTTAAGTTGAGATATTAAACATGTGCTCAAATAGAAAGGGGGTGCTCCATGTGTCCAATAACACTCCAATGTGCAATATTTACCTAAGATGATGGTTTTAACTCTTTAGAAAATCACTAATTCATAGCTACAAGTGACAATTTCCTAGTAAACATAGCATTTTAAATTAATTTAAACACTTGCTTAAGTTTTACCTAAGAAACATTGTTAATAATTTTAAATAAGCCCACTCCTAAGGAAAACCCATATTTCCTAAGTTTTTTAGGTGGAGGATGGACAATTAGTGAGATTAGTGATGAAAGGGAAAAAAGGGAATGCTTATGTGATGACTCTCAAAGTCGTAGACATGCATGGGCCATTTTAGCTTTTTTGATCTCTAGCTTTATTTTAGCTAGGCATTCTTTTCATATTTGCCTTCTAGAGGGAGCCTTTACTATTTCGGTCTACACACACTTCCCTTTTCTTTTCTTTGATTTTTCGAAGTCCTTTTTTCTTTAGATAGACATTTTGCTCTTAAGACTTGAAAGTGGGGGGGAACCATAGTGAAGTAGTTTATACTTTATTTGATTTTGCTCCTCACCTCTTTAGTCTTCATGGCTTTATTTGACATAAGCTTTTTTTATTTCGACCTTTGCTTTTGACCTTTGAGTAGCCATACGTGATGGTATTCTATTTTTTTAATGTGGATGGAAACAAGTGATACTGGGGACATGGAAAATGTTTAGTGTGATTAGGATATGGATTGCACTACCTAGTCTAAACAACCTAGTAGTATGAGTCATCTTAGAAGAGGGGCATCCTTCCAACCAAAAACATGTTTCCCATGGTAAAACGACGCAAGTGAGAAAACTCTATGCTATGACATCTTAGTCAACCGTTGTAAGGAAACCACAACTTCATGACATTCTTGTTAATTTTTCTAAGCTCAGATCTGATTTCTACTTTCAATAAAAAATAAATTTCAGATGCATGCATGCACGAAAAACAATAAAATTCCAGATCTGTTTTTTATGAACATAAATACACTGATCTTATTAACAACACATGCACAACGGAAAAATAGCAAACCAATCACACGTTTGACAATGAGAATTTCATGTAAACACCCCCGGAAAAACCCCAAAGGGAAAACTAGCAAAATGAAATTTTTTATTGAGTTGGCCCATAGAGAAGAATTTTGAAAATTATTACACCAATTTGAACCTATACTTAGCTCACAATGAAGAAATCTGTTCACAGCAAGAACAAAATCTGCCTCGATTTGCGTGTAGCATGCCTTGGGATTTGTGCCCAACCTACACACTTTTCTGTTGTTGATGATTGCAGCTTCGTGAGACATTCTCCAAGTAGTACTCCTCGATAGACTGAGCTGGGTTGACCTGTGATGATACTCCTCGATGGACTGAGTTGAGTGTGACACTTATCAATGGACTAATAAGTTGTACTGAGTTGGTTCCCAACAACCCTTGGGTTGTAGCCCAAGAGGTTGGGATATTGTACTGGGTTGGTGCCCAACAACCCTTGGGTTGTAGCCCAAGTGGTTGGGACGTTGTATTGGGTTGGTGCCCAATGACCCTTGGGTTGTAGCCCAAGAGGTTGGGACGTTGTACTGTGTTGGTGCCCAACGACCCTTGGGTTGTAGCCCAAGTGGTTGGGATACCATGGGTTGCAGCCCATCATCCCTTGTGGTTGTAGCCCTTGTGGACGCATCTTGTGGTTGTAGCCATGTGTGACGTGATGGAGAAGACTTTCACTGTGACGTCAAGAGAAGGAAGAAGGCTCATGCCTTGCACAGAAGACTTAAAGCCTAAAGGTTCAAGTCGGCCCTGTTGAGAGGCACCACTTGGACGTGATAGTTCACACGTTGGACTTGTATATATAGGAGAGCTATCTCCCATTTGTAGACATCACTTGTACATCTTTCTCTCTTGTGTATTTCACTATATTGGACTAGTGCACTATCTTTGGAGTTGTAGCGCTATTCTTTTTTCTGCTCTTGTATCTTCTCTTGGAAAAATATTCTAGTGAAAGGTTGTTGGGTTTTCTTCCCTTGTGCAAAAGGGTTTCCGAGGATAAATTCTTGTGTATCTTGTGCATGGTTTTCTTCTTGTGATCTTGGTTATTTATTGCAGTGATTGTATATGGTTTATGCTTCAGTTATGCTTATGCGAATGATAAAGAAAGTTAATGAAATTGAACAAGCATAAAATTCAACATGGTTTCAGAGAAGTGTTCTTGAAAGAAGCCATTTGCACAAACTCGCTAGCCTTCTTCTGCAGCTCGCTACACCTTCTGCAGTGCGCTAGCCCTTTTCTGCAGTTTGCTAGGGTTTGACTGCAATTGCGCATTTCCTTGTCAAGCTCGTTGAGCACTAGTCCCTAAGATGTTGGGACAAATGTCACCACAGATCAGTGCGCCCTACCCTAGTGCACCCCCTACAACTCTCAGATTGCATATTGGAGAAGGTTTGAATTTTTGGGATTTTTTCAGTCCTAGGGTTTCTGCAGCCATGGTGAAAAGTGTTCTAGTGGAGGATAGGTTTGATGGAGCCTCTAACTTCAACTCTTGGAAGTCTAGGCTACTCATCACTTTAGAAGAGAGTGATGTGATGAAGTTTGTGGAAAAGGTTGTGCCAGAACCAGATGATGCTTCAGAGAAGTCTAAGTGGAAGAAGAATGATGCAAAAGCTAGAAAGATCATTATCTACTCTGTGAGAGACCACTTGATTCTGCACATCTCCAAACTGAAGACAACTAAAGAGATGTTTGACGCCTTGAAGAATTTGTTTGAGAGAAACAACACCAACAGCGCCATTGCCTTGAAACACTAGCCTCAGAACGTCAAGATGACTAAGGCAGATGCAATTGCCACCTTTTTCATGAAGATATCTGAGATCAAAGATCAGTTGGGCGCCATTGGACAGATCATCTCAGATAGAGAACTTGTCATGTTGATTCTTAATGGTCTTCCAAGCCATTGGGAGCCATTCATTCAGAGTATTAGTGGGTGATCCAAATTGCTTAAGTTTGATCGGGTATGGGCAGATTGTACTCAGGAGGAGACCAGACTTGTAGCTAGAGGTGCACAAGGTTCCCCTCATGATGAAAGTCACGCCCTTGCCTCTCATGCAAGGAGAGGAAAAGGAAGAGGAAGAGGTTCCGACAAACCATTCAAAGGAGGGAAGTCCAGACCAACTCCTGAGCATAAAAAGAAGGATCTTTCAAAGATTCATTGCTTCAAATGTGAGAAGTTTGGCCACTATGCCAGGCATTGCCCTTTGTGGAAGAATAAAAAGCAGCATGCCTACACCACTGATGTTGACTGAGAGCCACACCAGAAGAAGTCAAGGAAAGCAAGCAAGGACGTTGAGGAGTTCTTCTTCATTTCAACCCTCTTAGGTATGGTTCCTACTAGTAGTGATATCTGGTTGATTGATAGTGGTGCTTCCAGAGATATGACTCGATAATAGATATAGAGAGCACCTTACAGATCTAGTAGAGAAAGACTCTCGATTGCATGTTGTACTTGGTGATGATGCCAGATATACTGTGAAGGGATTTGGGGCCACTTCCTTCCAATTAGACTCTAGTACCCTGCTTCATTTGAGTGATGT
>JASDQU010312312.1:8762-21251 GCA_032191745.1 Picea mariana | reverse complement strand
CCATGTACAGCACATATTCATACTTATGAGTTTTTGCCATAGTCCTTGGCCAATTTAGTTATATTTACAATCTGGGGGAAACAGGGTGTTACACAATCCAACGGACAAGCCATGTAGAAAAAAATGGTGAGATCCTCTCAGTGCCCTCTACATGATAGCAAGGGGTCAGAGGGCCATACCACCCTCCCACCCCAAAGGGAACTAGCAATAGGAAATCACCTGGTGAGTGTCTGGTAGATGATAAGGAGCCTATGCACTTGTCACGCTCCTAAGTAAGGCATAGAATATTTCAAGTTAGGTGTAACATAGATATATTGAGATCCCCATGAAGACTAATAGTACAACAAACTAACATATTGTTGAAAGGCATAACATAGGTATATTGAAATCTAGGAGTCACTAACGTATTAGACATTATTTTAGTAACGTATTAAAACCCATTAAGGGGGGCTATCTGAAAATTCCTACTCGATGTAGCCTGCCACGCCCCCCCACCATGGACCTAGATGTGCAATCACCTTGGAGATGGGGTTTTGAAATGCCTTTGGGTATAGAACCCAGAGAAAGTGAAGTTAGAGAGTCATGCGATGGGTTACTATCCAACAAGGTTCAAAGAGCACTTGTGTAGCCTGCACCAGTTCATGAGACACGGAAAAGGGCCTCCTCTCTTTGATTTTCATCCGCCTTTTCCCTCGTAGAGCTAGCCAAGCAGGGCATGCCCCCGCAGGTGTACCCTTGACTCTCTCTTGGAACTGGTCGGTAGTGGGAATTTTGGAAAGTAAGGTCGATCGAGTTTGTTTTTGACAATAGAGAGGAAGAATGAAACAAAGTGAGAGGCCACATTAGGGGGGCAAGAGAAACTATCAAGTCGATCGGGCTTGCAGGAGAAAAATTAGGATCTGGATGAGAACAAAACAACGTTATGGATACCATGATCGATCACCATCGACATGGAGTAATATTTTGAAATCACTCTGGGTCAGCGATTGGATGGCCCACAAGCATCCAATGAGTGGGAAATATGTTGCGAAGAAAAGGTTTGTAAATGACATAGCATTCCCAATAGGAAATGACAATCCCTCCAGAAAAAACAAGTTCTTCAAGTTCCTTCTCCCGAAGAAGTTTCGCGAGATGAAAGATAACATGAGTAATAGACTTATACAGGCCCTCCCTACTATGCGTCACTCCTCTAATTACTCGGTTGTGCAATACTCCTTTCATATGGAGAACCAAATTCATTCTGACCCCATAGACATCGTAGTTCCCAATCATTTTGTGGCACCAAATGAACCCGGGGGGAGCGGATAGACAAGGAGGAAGCTTAGATAAGAGAATATGCTCCTGCATTGGTTTTTTTTGTAGAAATATTTACCTCCAAGACCGAGCAGGGCGAGTTCTTGGCCGAAGCTGAGAAAAGGTTTACCCACTTCATTTTCATTTGTCGAGCGTGCTTTGCAAGAACAAAAAAAACTTGTTGGTCCATACCGCTTTGGTGCTACCTTTTTCATCCCAAGGGAGAAACTTGAGGTGCCAAATAACAAAATTGGTGATGCCCCACCACTAAGGGAACAACTCCTAAGTAAATTAAGGATAAAATTAAGGAACCTCCCGGGTAAGGAGAAGGTAATCAAATTGGTACAAAAAATAATATCCCTAGGTGGGATAGTAGGATTGAAGATTGGTAGAAAAAATAATATCCCTAGGTGGGATAGGAGGATTGATGAGGGGAATAGGGATGATTATAGAGATAATACTTAAAAAAAAGAATAATTATGTACTAGTACAAATATTATTTGAACGAACTGTGAAAAATGTGATCTTTGTTGTCCAATAGAACAAACACTAATACCTTAATAGGGTCAGTAAAAATATTAAATTATCAAAGTGCTTCTCCAATTGATCATGACATATCTTTCCAACCGAGGGACATAACAAGATCATTTTGTTCCATTGTAAGTCAAATAGTTCAGGATATTCCATTAGTAATTCCCAAAGGGGTGAGGGGGATCCGTATTTGTTGTCCAGGTCGATCGAAAGGTGCAAAAATAACTAGAACCGAATGCAGGGAGTATGGAAAAAAATATTGTAATGCATCTCGACATAAAACTGATCACGCTTCTACGTGAGTATCTACTCGTTATGGAATATTAGGTGTCAAAGTGCAGAGCTCATTCATATAGTAACAAAAATAAGGGACGTGAGACAATGATACTACTTTTTTGTTCGCCCATCGAGCAAACAAGGATTTTAAGAAATACATATATACATATATATATATAGAGCAACCAATCCTTCTCTTTCCAGTATGTATGCCACGACGCGAGCAAAGAGAAGTGAACAAAGTGGGTTGAGTAACCAAAAATGTTGGAATTTGCACCTATTCGTATCTATTTAGTAATAATTTCACTAGTTTCTTTGATCCCACTTGGCGTTCCTTTAACATTCTCTCCCAATGGTTCGACTTATCCAGAAAAATTGTCTCCCCACGAATGTGGTTCCGATCCTTCTGATGATGCCAGAAGTTGTTTCGATATATGATTTTATCCAGTTCCTATTTCATTTATTATCTCTGATCCAGAAGTAACCTTCTCCTCCCCTCGAGCAGTCCCTCTCAATAAGATTGGTCCATTTGGATCTCGGTCCATGATGGTCTTTTCATTGATTTCGATGATTGAATTTACCCATGAATGGAAGAAGGGTGCTTCAGATTGGGAGTAACCACCAATGATAAGGCAACAATCGAGGAGGGGAAGGATGGTAATAGCAATTCCTACATAGAATCAATCGATTTTTCATGGTAGAAAGAAAAAATGGTGCACAGACTGTACCCGATTTGTCATGGTAGAGAGAAAAAATGGTGCACAGACTGTAACATAGTTCATCATTTTTCGTCATTTATTGTGGGATTTGGGTTATTCCCAATCCTCTCCAATAATATGGATTTCCAAAATTCCTAAGTTACGTGTCACTTTCTCATCTTTTGGAAGTATTATTCAAAGAATATATTTCTAATCTAGCGATCTCGCCCAACATTTATCTATCTATCATCAGAGGGTTCTGGTATTTCAGTCAGTCTACAAACGACCGTTCGTTACATCCATCAAAAGGTGAACTCACCAACCATACAACCCCTACACCCCTGAACCCCTGTCTTTCCCTTTATCCTCCCTTTAAGGGGGTTCAAGCCCTTTAAGCCACGAAAGAGAAAGGGTGAAACCGAGTTCCTAATGGATATATTTCTTTCTTGAGCTTGTTGTGTTTTATCGGGCCTTATTAATCCTTTTCACCACCTCTTTCTACTTTTCACCAAGGCTTGACATCCTTGCACTTAAGTTGGGAAACAAACGCTCGACCATAAATATTAATTCCTATTATATAAGTAATTATGCCAACGAAGATGCATACCATAAATTCTTTAAAAGAAAAACCCAGGGGTAACCTTTCCTGATGTGGACAAGCGACTACGTTCATTTCTTTTTCAAGCGCCAATAAAAATATATTCATATGGTAGGGTTCTTTCCTCCATACAATTAGCTATATACTTTCCATATTTTCTATTACTGTACCATCTTTTTCCTTCCTGTATGGGCTCTCCTTACTGTCTCTGAATAGTAAGCCTGGAATTTTTTTATTGATCTAGAATATTTATATTGAAAAAAGATTCCTCCAGACAAGCCAATCTTGGGATCCGGATATTTCTCTCAATTGTCCTTCCTTTCAAAGGATATTTGGTAAGTTAGGCCATCATTCTATCCTTCTTTCGAGGGATATTTGTTCCCAAATCATCATGATAACCTTATGATCATACTCGAAAAAGTTGTAAATCCTAACCTTGTACAATATCTACTGCAAATAGATATTCAGAAAAGAACAGAAAAGATACAATGGCAAATACAAACATTACACAGAGATTTTTCCCCTGGAAACCCAAACCGGGAAAACCAACATATTCTATATCCATTCATTGTGTTACATTGTTTACAATACAATATACATATAGGAGCCAGCAGCAACCAAAACCCTAACCAAATGACTTGGACTAGTCCAAAACCCTAATTCCTTAACCGGAAATAGAAAACCATCGACAAAAACCACGTGCCGAAAAACCACTTAAATACATGACATGTTTCCCGAGGTAGGTGTCACGTTTCTCGAGGCAGAAAAAAATTTCCAGGAGCGCTGCCCTCGGACCCCTGCACAGGAGGCTTCACCCCCCTCTAACCTCCCTGCACGCCTGGTGCATACGCTCAGACACTGCTACTCATGTAAAGAATATAACACATACCCAACAAAAGTGATATACATATTCAATCAATTTCTCATTCATTACTTAAGAGCATGTACCACCTTTTACCGAACTGACCTCCCCAATCGAGAAGTATAAATAAGAAATGAATGACCGATATATTATATATGTTTCCATCAACCTTATCGAACCCTTCCCTTTCTACCTAATAAGAAAGCAAAGACTTATATTTTCTTCTACGTCGACTACCCAGGTATTGGATACCAAGGTGAAGATGGGAGAATCAGGTTCAATCACCTAAAGGGAAGGCCTCTAGGATCTTTCCCTTTATCCTCCCTTCCTTGGGAAAAAATCCATTGAAGCAACAAACGATTGATCGATAGCGAATAGATGATGGATTGATCGATTGGACTTCAAGAGGAAGGAAAATCCTTACCGAGAAAATATTTGTTCTAATACTTACCTTATAAATAAGGGATTCTCTCTACTACTGACCTTACCGAGAAAGAATTCGTTATCATATTTGCCTTCCCGATAAGAAAATCGTTCTAATACTTATATCTTCAATCAGGAAGTCTAAAGAAGAAACTTACTTACCAATATATTATATATATTTCCATCAAACAACTCAATGGCCATTTAAGCCACATAAGGAAAAGACTTATAATCCTCACTTTTAGGGATTTATTTACCGAGGAAATCTCATCAGTCGTCACCACCTAGTCGATCTCAAGAACCCATTCAACTTCGATACTTGGGGTTCGAACTTCAGTTCATGAACCATTGTACCTTTATATATGTATATATCCTTGTTTTAACCACCCAATGTAGACTATCTTTTTGGGGTTGTTGTCCTAACAAATAAAGGAAAGCCCCTAACAAATAAAGGATATTTTTCAATGAAAAATGACAGAAAATGCGAGATATGCCTATCTTAGTTCATCTTTTATTATTTGTTTGATATCACTCCCTCACTCTGAGTCCTTTTCCATCGGTCAGTCTAGTAATTCCTATTTCGGTCTGATAATTTTATTTTTATTTGAAGGAGAGCTTGCCTCATTGCTTACGTTAGTGAGGACTTGTCTTGCATTAGTGAGCCCTTCATACTTATGTTATTTCGGTCCGACTATGTATAATAGGTTCTTGGGGTCGTTAGACCGATGTAGACCTCTTTTTCAGAGGAGTTTTCCTCAAAAACAAAGGAGGGTCCCTCAGAAATAAATGATCTTTTTCAAATTCAAAATGACAAAAAATGGAAATATGTCGGTCCTTGTTAATTCGTATAAGAACGATTTCTATCACTCCTCCTCAATAATTATTTTTAATCTAGTCTCTTGGTGGGCTCGAAAGAAGAGATCAATTGGTAAAAGAGTAGTTAGAAAGACTTACTCACCAATAAAGGAGTCATGAGAAAGACTTACTTACCAATCGAGGAGTCATTATCCATTATCTACGAGTCAATGGCGGTCACGCCTGGCTCTGTACCTTGGTGACGTACTTTGGTATTGGTTTGACCACACCACCACTTAAATTATCGAGGAATATTATATCTTTTCTTATCTCCCAATTGCTTAGCTTATCGAGTAGTTATCTAAGCTTATCGAGTAGTTATCTAGGTTATCTGACTTATGACTTACTCCAAGGTTAGGTTGAATTTCAAGTACGGTAAGTATATTGGAAGGATCTAGTGGTCAAATCTAGTATCTATTTTTCTATAAGTGCATCCGATAAGGTACTGAAAGGACACTTCGTTAAGGTAAAGTATTTACTAGAGGAACCTCTTCAAAACTGACTGTAGGGTCATTTTTTCAATGATGATTAATTGAGTCACACCACTAGATAATTTATAATATTACCTTACAGTAAGTTCCCAGGTCTAACCCTAGGAAGTTAGAACTTTTAATATGAGTGTAGAGGCAACATGGTAAGGAACCATGTTTCTAATTGAAGTGTGAAATAGAAGAAGTCAATTCCCATAAATATGAGGAACAACAGACTTTAAAGATAAGGCACACCGGGCTTGAAATATTATATACAACGGGCTTAAAATATGAAAAACCACCATAGATTTTCACCATCTGTATTCTTCTTATTCAAAGGCTTCTTCTTCTTATTCCATTTCACATAAACTTTAACCTTTTATAT
This sequence comes from Picea mariana, assembly GCA_032191745.1. Lineage (NCBI taxonomy): Eukaryota > Viridiplantae > Streptophyta > Pinopsida > Pinales > Pinaceae > Picea > Picea mariana. The sequence continues at coordinate 14,860 of JASDQU010312312.1, read as the reverse complement.
ATGTAATACATATATGTTCTTTTTAGGGTTTATAGAGGACCTTCTCAATTAAAGGAATTCATCCCTATGTGGAGAAAAGACTTTTTCACCATGAGGGAGCTCCGTGAAGGTTTGACCGAGGCGATTCCGTTGAGAAAAACTTAGTTATTCGTTCACTGAGTTGATAGTAACTTTATTTAAGGAAAGGAAGGATTTCTTTCTCGACGGTAGGAGGGCCACTAGGGAACTACATATTACTATATATAGATGATGCACTATTGAGTTGAGTTGTGTATTGTGCATGAGAAGTTGAGTAGGTCATTATTGCCAAGGATTATACTTGGTGTTTCCCACATTCTCAATCATAGAGAAGAATACTTTCACGAAAACATTGTTGCTAATATAAACTACAAGAAGCACAAATTAGAAAACTGCATCTTAAATATTACTTCCATTACATTCATCATCTATCTATAGTGCACCGATAATTTATTTTGAATTTGCGGATGAGCTTAGAATCCCTCTATAATTAACCAAATTTTGACACAGTTGCAGAGATTTCGATGGCCCAAATTAGACAAAATTCAAAGGCTAGTTCTGATTTTTGGTACATACTAGCTTAGTTCTGAGAAATTGTACATAGCCTTTAAGCTAGGCCCGTTATGCTTTTCTGCAAATTGGGTAGTTTTGCATTTCTGTATAACCATAGAGTTCTAGGATTCTGTACATTCGGTGTTTGTTCTGCGTTTTTTCCCATCCTACTCCACAAGCTCATTGGCATCATCAACTGGAATTGGCTCTGTAAATGGAGGACCCATGCCTAGATATGGAGCATATGTCATTAAAGTTAGAACCATCCTTCCTAAATTGGTTATATAATGCCATAACCAACCTTAGGCTTATGACATTAGATGATTTAATGACCATAATGAGATTATACCTAGGTATGGTTAATAATATAATATTTATATTAATAATATTTAACTAAATGTTATTATACCCATAATATAGATATTACTCTTCTATTAGTAATATAACTATTATATATTTATATATACCCATGGGTATTATTACTCTTCTATTAGTTATAATAGGATAAGCTATTAATATATAATAGGTAATATATACCTATAATAGATTTATATATTATTTAGTTAGAACTAACTCTATCCATAGGTATAATCAGAGGCTAGTAGTAATTTAATATATATATACACTACAGTGATAAGTAGTAATAGTAAAATAGAGTTAGAGACATTATTCATTTTAGAATTTAGATTCTTAATCAAATAATAACAATAACAATAACTAATCATAGGTGGTTTCAAAACTAGACACAAAATATATCATGATCAGAGTGAAAAACATCTAATGCCTAACATTTGGGTCTCTCTTCTTCACCTAGGACTCAAAGGATGCCACATGGATTTGTAGGATATTTATAAGGACCTTGATATGGGTCTACATAAGGACCTTGGTATCGTCCCTGTATGGATATTGATGTGGGACTGGTTCAATGATTGGATCAACAATTCCCAAAGGAGCTTCTATCCATAAGACTTAGTTAACGCCATAACTCATGTCCTGGATATGGGACCAAATATGGGACTGAGTGAAGGAATGTTGAGACTATGATAGGAATCAACTGGCTCTGCCTTCGCTTACTCTACCCCTGTCTTCTCCACAAGATATCTTGTTGCTTGGTGATCATGTTAATTCCTCACATATGGAAATACGGTGGGTATTGATTGATGATGCTAAAGGTAGAGGTTTGGGTCCTTGTTGGATAGGTGATAGACTCCAATTCCTTCATTGGAAAAGGTGGGATGGCATGATACTTTGCAAGATACCAATCATTGATAACATAACACCCTGGAGAATCAATCACCCCAGAGGTAACCATTATTATAAAATAAAGTTACACTCCACCATCGGGGTCGTTTTTAAACACCCATAATGATGCCCCTAGCATATTGGACATGAGACCTACCAGTGAGAATTACACCAAATACCGAAATTGAATAAGGGTGAATCTGTGTAAACGAAGGCCCCCCAGGTGAGATTCATTATGTACCAATCCTTATAGTAGGAAGGGACACGTACAAATGTCAAAACCAAGTTTTAGGAACAACCCTTTACAACAACCTCTGCATCCTAATTGAATGAAATGAAATAAAGTAAGAGGATTTTATTAATTAATACGTTTTGATCTCTCTATTCTATGGTTGAATCAAGTCAATTTCCCGCTTGTGCCTACTCATCAAATCAAACATTCACACATTCAATCAACAAGAAACATTCACACATTCAATCAATAAGAAAGAAATAAAAAGAATCTTTACAACTTAATTATCTCGACTGAATCACAGTATTAGGCAGTACTAGGATTAGGTAGCATGTAGATATTGAAGATTTAACGAGCGAAACAAACCTTCCCTTTTTGAGCTAATAAATTTTGGAAACATGCCAATGAATTTCCTCATGCAGTCACATGCAGATGCACATGCATGTAATCTACTTATGAATTGTTCGTGTAACTATGTGATCTATTCATGATCAGTCTATGTAACTGAGTGATAGATGTTATATATATGAGCATACCCATAGAGGTGTGAATACAATGTGAGTGCAATGTGTAGTGAGTGTGTGAGAGCAAGACTCAATACTGAGGTGTTGTGTGTATGAGAGGAGAGGATAGTTGTATGCTTAGGTTGGCTATTGTAATTCTCCCTTGACTAAAAGAATATTGATTATCATTTCCCATGGTTTTTCCCCTCATTGGGTTTCCACATAAATCACTGTGTCAAATTATGTGTTTGTTGTTCTTGGTTTAATCTGTGTTTGGTCTTGCTTATGCTCTAGTTATCATGCTATGTTTTTCTTTCGCTACCCAACAAGTGGTATCAGAGCCAAGGTGAATTGAGTAGGTGTCGCATGTGAGCCAAGGAAAATTGTGTGTAGATCTCCGATGAGCACAAGAAGTTTAAGGTCATTGGCGCTCCCTAGGAAGTGTTAGAGTCACGTCGACGCTCTCACACTTAAGAAATCACAAATTTGCCGAAATCAGGGCACCTAGTTTGTCCACCACAAAGCGCTAGAAAAACGGTGCTCCCCCATCCACACTCAAGGAGCGGCGATCTCTCAAATTAGCGCTCCCCCATCCACACCTCAAGAGCGTCAATATTTAACAAAAAACATTGCATGGTTTAAAAGGTGTGAAAGGTATGAAGCTTTTTTAAAAGGGAGAATATTTTATCATTGGATGACGTCTTGTTAAGTGGAGGATATTATTTAATAAAGGTGGGGTGGACCTTTGTTATGCACATAAGACAAAAGGTGGAGGAATCGAATTTATGGAGGGAGATGAGCCTTTTATTAATATATAAGGTGTATACCTTTGTTTAAAAAGTGAACTCTTTTATAAAAGGTGAGGTTAGTAAAAAGGTTTTTTAGGTACAAAATATTGTTTTTTAGAAAAACTTTTTTATTAAACATTTTTGAGGGTTTATATCATTGTTCTTCCACATTTAAAAGGGCTTGATTTTATAAGTAGTGGTTTTGAGAGCTTTGTATTAAATGGCGAAAGTGCAGAGTTCTAAGTTTGAGGTGAAGAAATTCAGTGGTAAGAATAGCTTTGCGCTATGGAAACTCAAGAAGCGGGATCTTCTTGTGCAACAAGGATTGAAAAAGGCCTTGGCTAGAAAGTCAAAGAAACCGGCAAGCATGATAGACGAGGACTAGGAGGTTATGGATGCAAGAGCCTTCAGTACTATTCATTTGTGTCTGGCAGATGAGGTGTGGGTGAAATCACGAAGGTGGGTAACACTTTCATGACAATCTGATATCCAAAATTCCTAAAAATAATTGTTTCGGTCGAACTAATATTATTTTTCGGTCGAACCCTAGAACGTCAAATCGAATGGTACAGTGACCGCTATCTTGATTTTCATGTAGAAATTTAGTCAGACGAATTTTTTCTATCCGACAATATGTTTTCGGCCGAAAGATATTCAGGCCGAAAAATTCTTTCGGACGAACTATTCTTTCGGCTGAAAAAAATGTTTATATATTAACTGCACAACGCAATTGTAATGTTTTTCCCAGCTCTTCCCGATTGTGATAGTGAGTGAGTCATTGTGAATGATTGTGAGCTTGGCACGGATGTTGTGAGCTTGGCGTGGATGTTGTGTTGGCGGGCGCTCCTACCGGCGTTCAGGTTGTTCTGTTGGCGGGCGGGCGGACGGGCCAAGCTTCAGGTAAGCCCAAAACCTTTAGATTTCAGTTTTATTTATAAAAAAATTCTAATTGTAATTTTTAAATTTTAAATTTAATTTATATGTCGTGGGTTGTCTGTAATTTTAATTGTAATTTTTTATTTTTTATTTTTATTTTTATTTTTATTTTTAATTTAAATTTATATAGTGGCCCCTGTAGTCAAGCCGTGGGCACGCCAACGGCTTGGCCACAAGGCTGGGCCCCGGAAGCCAAGTCACAGTCCACTGTACAACTGTGTGTGGAGATGCCAAATTCCATAAATTAAGCCTGAAAACCTGAGAAACAAATCCCACTTTGACCAGACAGCGAAGACATTGTGTGCAATAGACAAATATCTAAATCAAATATGTTTCTATTAATAACAAACATGATTTCGGCACGCTTCGAGCACCCTTTGAATTCAATAAATTCCTAATGAGTTATGATTCGAAATATTGGACTCAGATTAATACATTAATGATGAAAAATCTTAAATTAATATCATATATACCTAAAATAAAGGCAAATTCTTTATGTTTTGAAATAACTTTATATTTCAGGCCAACCAGATTCCCCATGTAATGTTTAAGGGAAGTTATTTAACCTTTTTTAAGTCCTGGTTGTCACACCAATTTTGAAATGCCACTTCAATACTTTCTCCTACCCAAACATTTTGATTCCCTATCATTCCTTTCAATTCCTTCCAAACTGCTATGGAAAGGCCTACAAGTCATGAATAGATGAGCACTTGTATCTTCTACTTGTTGGCATAGGCTGCATCATCTAGGCCCAACAAATGATCTTTTCTGCACAATATCCTAGGTAGTATTCCTTTTGTTCAAGATCAATCGCATGGAATTTTTTTATTTTGAAGGGATCTTAAGTTTCCATGTGATTTGCCACCACCATGTATGAATATGCTCTCTACCCTCCTCAATAATATCCTTATATCCTAATTTTGGTACATATTCCCCTAATGAGTTTAGAGACCAGACTAACTGGTCTTCCTTCTCTTTGATTATGTTGTTTCTATATTTTAGATAATATGTGTATCTCTACCATTCTGCTGCCTTTTTCTTCCCCAATGCTTAAGTCCCTTTAGGACAACCAAAATTGGTGCCATATAGTTTCCATGGCCCCATTCAAAACCTTTCATAACATATAATATCCTTTTCTATGTAGCTCATGTATGAATTGGTTTGATATCCTATGCCTATACATTTGTTTCCAACCCAAGGGTCTAAACCTATTTTCATTTTGTCACGTTTTCCCACTTGCCATATCAACCAATTTCCCACCAATTGAAATGATTAAAGTACAACTTTCCACACATTTGAGGAAATATGTATTCACTTAACCAGATTTATGATAGGGTAAAATTTTGTGCATAAATGTGTTATATAGTTTGGTACATGTAGAAGAAATCCTTATGTTTATTTCAAATTTGTTAATATTTGTACATTCTGATTATAAAAGTGTTCTAAAATTTTGTGCATAAATGTGTTATATAGTTTGGTACAGGTAGAAGAAATCTTTATGTTTATATTTATGTTTATTTTAAATTTGTTAATTAGTATTTAGATTTTAGATTTGGTATGTGCGCATTTGTTTTGGTCCAGTTTAGATTTAAAGACAATATTTTATTGACTGGTAATAGTTATGGTCTATTGTTTGACCACACAATTTATTAAGCGGTTTAATTCAAATAAATGTATGCATAGAAATATTTTTCTTTCTTTCGGTTATATTCAAATATTATGTGACGAACATCATCTTAATCATTTTAATAAATTATATTTCTGATAAATATAAATATTTTCTTCTATTTCTTGAAATATAAATCTGTTCTTATATATATATATATA
>JASDQU010312311.1:0-13545 GCA_032191745.1 Picea mariana | reverse complement strand
TGTGTGGGATAATGAATTGGTGTTATGGTGTAGTGAAGAGTTATATGTTTCCCCAGGGCAGGAGTCTTGGTATGGAAAACTAACCTATCTCCTACATCACACTAGGTGCCTGTAAAACCTAAACCCTAATGAAAGGAGAGCTCTCAGACTAAAATCGGCACAATATCACCTCATAACTTCGGTGCTCTTCTGCATGAATTATGATGGGGTACTTTTGAGGTGTCTCAAACGTGAAGATGCAGACAAGGCTCTGAAGGAGCTCCATAATGGTCCTGTAGGTGGAAACTTTGCAGGGAATACCAACACTCACAAGATACTGAGAGCTGACTATTACTAGCCTACTCTATTTAAAGACACTCATACATACGCTAGAAATTATAAAACTTGTCAAATAAGAACGGGGAGAGAAAAAAGAGTAGTTGTCCCACTACAACTAGTGGTCATATCCAGACCATTTGAGCAATGGGGGTTAGATGTCATAGGGGATAATGCCTTGATTTATTCAAAATAATATAGATACATACTGACCGCAACAGAATACTTCACAAAATAGGCAGAGGCCATCCCTTTGACTCATGTAAATGAAAAGGTAGTAATTCAATTCATAGAACAACATTTGATCACAAGGTTCGATATGACTTCCATTCTTGTTTTTTATAATTCCACTTACTTTTCTTCCACCCTACTAACATATTTTTCTCTAGATAAAGGAATCATAATCAAATATTGGGCAAACTATTATCCATGGGGGAATGGAGTGGAAGAATCAACCAATAAGAACCTAGTGAGAATATTGAAGAACACAGTTGCAAACAATCAGAGAAATTGGAATACTTCTCTTCATAATGCCTTATGGGACGATCGAATAACACCCAAGGAAGCTATAGAGAACTCCACATACTTTCTGGTATGTGGAAAAGAAGTCATTCTCCCAAATGGGCTATATCTTTCATCTCTTCAGCTTGCTCATGGATCTAGAGGACAACCCTCATCGGTTATTCAGAAAATAATTGATACCCTCCTCATGATGGAAGAAGAAAGGGAAAATGAAAAATCAAAGTTCGTCGCTCATCACCAGATAGTTAAAATATGGTTTGACAGGCATAAGGCCAAAGAGAAGAATTTTGAAGTAGGAGACTTAGTCCTGAAATGGGATAGAGCGAATGAACTGAAGGGAAAACATTCAAAGTTTCAAAATATATGGCTCAAAACTTTCCAAGTAGCCAAGAAACTTGGGGTAGGCACGTATCGGTTACGAAATATAAGGGAAGGAACTCAACGCCCTCTCGATGAATGGCCAAGCCCTAAAACAATATTTATGTTAAAAAAAATGTGTGTGTTTTGATGTTATTCTATTTTTTAGGTGTTAGGTAGGCTAATTGCAGAGTCCTTTATTTCTATTTTTTATTTTGTGTGGCATTTTTTGTGCTTTAAAGTTGTGTTCCACAAGGCATCGGTTGACCTTAATCAATACAGTGTAGAAAAATATGTTCTTGACTCATGCTTACATGCAACACAAGAAACATTGGGCAAACTATTTTTTTCTTAAAAGAGTTTTGTATCTAATATTTTTGAATAAACAACCTTGGAAAATGATGAAGTGTCTACCTGGTGGTATGGTGAAACCTAAAGGGAAAGATGGAAAGTGGGAAAGGACCACATGTACCTCAAGAGAAGCTAGGAAAAATTTCATCTTAACCACCTCATATTGCAGATAACAGATGTCCTCCTCTCCCACTCGCTCAGGGAATATCTGCCAAAAATAAATCAATTATATCAAATGAGCATGAAGTAGGAGAGGGTATGCAAATAACTTCATCAGGGATATGGATGCTCGTTGGTAGTGGAGCAAGGTATGTGGCATCGGGGTGACTCTGTCGAGGCTATGGATGCTCACTGGCATTGAAGTGACACCGCAACAAATGAATGATGATAAATAAAATTCTTGGTTACAATGAATACTTTACTCAACTCTTGTCAAAAGGGAGTGTTGTTCATAGTCAAGAGGAACGAAGGTGGAATAAAGGTTGAAACTCCATAAGCAATCCTAGATTCACAAACCGAGGGAATTATAAACGAAATGATAGGAGAGACTCTGATAAAAGAAAAACCTTAGGTTCTTAACCAGCTTCTACATCAGCTAAGACATGGGAAGGAACAAAGACTCTTCTTTCACCAAGTAAATCGCCATTTGTTGAGAACTCAACACACCCTAAAAGCCTTATGAAATTTTATCACTTTTTGGGTAACACCTGTTTTCTTTTACTGTCTAAATTGATTTCACTTTGGGGAATTGTTTAATTTTTTCTTTTTTTTCATTAATCTTATCAATCAAGTCAGGTTTGTTTGAACTTGTTAAATGAAACCTCGTGTCTAAAAATAACTTGACATCTGAACTAGGAATTTGCAGTTAACATTGTGACTGACGCGCTTGTGTTCAAAGTCGAAAAAATGCAAGAAGGTAAAGTGGCCACACAATTATACTAATCATCGATCATTGATGCCCCATTGATAGAAGGCGGAGTTGGTTTGCGTAAGTTATGCACCACGAAAATCAAGGATATAATCAATCCCCATCGGCATCGACAAAGTACGGGAGGAATAGAAATTGACAACAACCATAAAGAAATCACCAATAGATGATGACCGATGCACTTGCTCGAGGTCAGAGAAATCTAGAAGTTTTAAAACAATCTATTTTTTATGCAATAAACATATCGTTGATCGTCGATCCCCAATACACTTTCGACATCAGGGAATTTTTGAGAGAGGCGATCCTGGAGAACTTAGGTAAGTTTATCGTCGATTGTCAATCCTTGATACTTTTCAGCATTGATAAGATAGGATCAGTTTTTAGAACGTGTAGCTTAAGGAAAGTCATGATTCTGATTAACACGAGTAAATGAAGACACCTGTCTTGAGTGCCATGTGTCTTTATCACGTAAGGGTGTCGTACAACCTAGTTTTGTCTCGAGTCATCTTAAGATTTCATGTGTCCTAGTCACACCTCCAAGTCATCCTTCCATGTCAAATATGTATAGAAATATCGTTCGGCATCAGATATTTTGCAAGGATATATCAACTAAAAGTGTTCGAAGAAGAACCCCAACCCCCGACTCACAAGTTGGACTAACGAAATGATGAGATGTTTTTGGCATGAGATATGATAGGATTCTTGCATTTAATAAAATAGTTAATGCTTCATCCCGCATATGATTCTACCCCATGCGCCGATTGAACAACAACAATTTGAAATCACTGATAGGCCACGTTACAACCCACACCCACTCCATCAACCTACGAATGGATTTAATTTTAAACGTCTTTGAATATATGGCGGAAGATTCAATAGAACTACATTCATAACCCGAATTGAATGGATGGTGCGACAAGGTAAGTTCATCCCTGTTAAATCTCTAGAACAACTTTGAACAAATTCATTTTTTGCTCAATTTTGAATTCCAATGCATCCGAAGAAGCAAAGCAAACATCTCAAGGTTGTGTTGATTCTCAGGTTATCAAGACTAGGTTAAACAAGTAGCATAGGTATGTATTCAAGTTTTTCAATTGGGCGGTTGTTATTTTCTCTATATACATTTTATTTATTGCACAATCTCTAACTATTTTCTAAGCTGCAGGAAATATGCCTCTAATAAATCCAACCACCAGATGCTCGTTAAGAGCACCGAATCTAAAGGAAGCATAAACAAGTAAAGGTTCTTATCCTCGTACTGCGAGGCAGTTGGAGTACACTCCCAAGGCAGAGTTGGTCATAAAAACATCAACAAAAAAATCCTTTATCCAACCTCCGGTCTTCGGCGATACAGAAGCAATCATTGTATCCAAATTAATTCTCCCACAGTGGGTGGACCTTTTCAACAGAATCAGTCGGGAGGAGTACTCAGAGTGTATTCCACACAATGACCTGGATGTAAGGGTGCTCTATGACCAGGTGTTCCCAAATATATGACAATCATATTTCCACATGGTATCCAACAAAACCCTAGTTCTCCATTGCATTGAGGTTTTTAAGTGGCTAATCGACTATACAGATGAACATAAGTGCTTAATCAACAATGAGAATGGAAGGTGTGTCGTAGTTTTCCTCCCAAAGAAAGTCCAAAAGTACTACAAACTCAAAGACCTGATTGATGTGATCTTTGCGAGAAATGTCTTTGTCGTAATGAATTTAAGATGGTTTGTTGTGGAGCTCCTAGTTCACGTTTTTTTTAGCATACTTTGGGAGAACAGGTAAAAAAATTCCTACACACTCATTTGCGATGAATTCATCGCTCGTATTCATTTTGTTATATTTAAAATGGAATGCCTGAGATTATCTGTAGCAACCAAGAAAATGGTAATGAAGGCGGGCCACTGGTATTTGGAGGAACTCTCAACCTATATCAGGGTGTTCGGGGTCACTAGAGCACTGCATCTACTCCCCGCTCACGTCCCAGACTGACTCATTGTGGGAGAAATCTTCTATCAAACCATTTTGCAGGGCTATAATGCCACACTAGTCAAGGACAAGAAGAGGGCTTTCATACCCTATGGTTTCCATGTGGGGTTTTATATGGTAAAGGAAACTGCTTAAGACAAATAAGAAGGGCAGATCCAACTTGAATTCAGGTTCCCGACATGCCTATTCTATAAGAATGAACCTAAAGACCTGTTCCTCCAACATGCTTCACAGGTATCATCCTGTTGGCCATACGCGCATGATAAATTTGAGGATGAAATTTTCACAGAGTGCGCTCAGGACTAGGAGGAGGTAGTACAGAGGATATCCAACCCAAACATGACCAGGTTCAAGGCTATGATCATGGATGAACAATTAGAGACAATAGATCAGTCATCTCAAGAGGCCCTTAGAGTTCAGGAAGTGATCATAACGATAGAGACTACATAGGCACAAAGAAGAGGATTTCTCCTACTAGAAGGGGCACAAAGAATCATTGTCAGCTATAGAATGACCCTGATCTTGTAGAAATGTCAAGGATTTTCACTGATGACCCAATCAAAATTATAGGAGAGCCAAGTGGCCTAGAGCCAATACAACTTGAGGAAATCACTGGGCCAGAAAACCTTGAAGCTCCACCACCACAGATAAAATCCCCGGGGGGGATTTCAACCCAGCCTGAGAGTGAAAGGACACTAGGTAGGACAAGTGTACCAAACCCCTTGTTCAACTTAATAACCATGTATGATGAGGAGGAGAGTTCAGAGGTGTCCTTGGTGACTTTAGTGTAGATTACAAAGGAAAGGGAACCCGAGAGAGAATCTACCGCAGGTCTCGATGCTTCAATTCAAATCCTTTTGCAGAGTGACCATGAGGTCAAAAGTGCCTTAGAAACTGAGCTACTCAGCTTACCGGGAAACCCAATGGACAACTCGAGGGATGAGCTAGGATAGGGAGGTCAGAAAGAGGAAGTTCCACAACAAGAAATTGTCACATCGACAGTCGATTACCAATTAAGTACTAGACCTATCCCTGATTCTTAAATTTCGACCTAGGTCTCACCAGTCGATGCACAACAAATGGATTTCGAGCCATCAGGACATACAGAAGCAGTCCAGGAACCAATCCTGGAACAGATACATACATCTGGGAGCCTAGGGGATACTCTAACCTGGGGAGAACAACAAATCCATGAACCTGTGGATGAGTTCATTGACATACAAGTGATTTCCTATGACAGAAAAAGAAAATCCATCATGAAGAGGACTACTAAGAAGAGAAGGCTTACGCTACATAGTTCGATTATCAGAACCACAGAGGAGAAGTTGCTCATCACTGAACACACCAAGACATCTGAACTTATCGACGCATGAATGGACAGAGCAAGAAGGGATGGAAAGTCATTGGTTGCTACACTTAAGGAGTTGGAGGATCTGTGCCATTTGGAAAAATACTATTAGGAATCCACACAGGCCACAACGTTTTTGAGAAGTGAGTTTCAAGATGCCTATGTTAAATTCATGAATGAATGACACCTTTTCACTGTAGGTATAGCCGATTTCCAAGAAGACACCCATATGGAACTAACGATCTGCAAGGACATGGAAAGGTAGTATGAGAAGGCTCACCAAGTAGTAGAAAGGATCGATTATATCAGCACAGTTCAAAAGGAGTGAGACGTCAAAGAGCACGATATTTAGGTGCTAAGGGATAGCAACACAGATCGGATCAAGAAAGTGGATGAATACTGGGTAAAAATGGCCCAAAAACCTGAGAGGGAGATTCAGTAGAAGTGGTTCGAGTGTGAAAAGAGCTGGAAAAAGATTAATCGGGAGATGAAAGACATCGGCCTCTCAGAATTCGACTCACCTGAGGACTTTGTCAACTTGCATGACATAGTCAAGAAACATACAGAAAAAGAATCGGCATGGAATGAAAATATAACAAAGGTGGAGAGCATGGCGCCAGGTCAAGTAAAACAGTTCATGGAGCATTCTATTAAGGCTCAAGTAGTCTTGCAGCGGTTGAGCATTAAAATGATCAAGTACAGAGCACGAGCGGTAGAAGTGAAAGAAATTATTTCAGCCCAGATGGACCAACACAGTTTCTCGTATGCCAACACATGCAAGGAAATCTTCGTCAATAGGTCGGAGTATGAGAAGCTTCATCCACTTAAGTAAAACTATTTGATGATTCTCATAAGACAGAGAGATGAAAGCACCATGTGGCGATATTTTGTTTTACTTAGCTTGCACTCGTAATAGCTATTTTTAGTTAATAATTCATTATAAATAAGAGGATTGACCTTTAGCAAAGGTCAATGGTTTTGGAAAATACCCTCATTTTTGGAATTGTAAAGAACTATTTCCGAACTATCTTAATTGAAAAGTCTTTTTTAGGATCGGAGACAAACTTCTGTTTTTTTATCAAAGGCGTTGTGTGATTGGATTTGAGGAATAATTACTTCCAACTTTATTTCATGAATGAATGTTGTAATGAGTAAGAGTTTATGAATCTATTGATAAGTTAGTTGTTTCAATATTTTTTGTAGTTATTGTCTCTAATGGTGAAAACAAATTATTTTGTTAACTCTAGAGCTAAGGAAACTATTTTTCTTTCCATCATTTTATTGCATGCATGTTTTATTTCGATAATTGTATCTCAGTCAATAATTTAAATACCAACAAGTTAATGTATTAGTACTAGGATTTTCACAGGTGTGAATATCTTTGTCTGCATGCTTGATCACAAGGGTTATCCCAAGTGTTGAGCACTCAACACACCCTAAAACGCCTATGTCAAATTTTACTTTTTGGGTACCACTTGATCTTTTGCACTGTCTAATTCGACCTCAGTATGAAAAATGTTTCCTTTGCTTATCATTTTGTTTTCCATTTAAGTCTTTCAAATTTTTCTTGAGCATGCAAAAACCCATAACTTAAAAGACTAACATCTAAATTAGAGAATTGACAATCAAAACTTTTCCCCGACACGCTCAAGAAATTCGGCATTGGAAAGGATTAAGCATGAAAGAAAAACACTCGAGAGAACCAAAGTTTCCGAGTCCCGATCTTCGTCGACATTGGCAGATAGGAGATTTCTTTCGCGAAAAGCATCAACAAGTATATCTCTAGTGACTAGTCCCTTCGGCATCAGTGAAAGGCTAAAAGAGTAAGTGCTCATGAAGAAAGAAATGATATCGTCGATCGCCGACTTCCGAAACGTTTTTTGGTATCGGGATTTTTTGAGGATGATAATCCACAAGGAAACTGCGTGATAGGTTTATCGTTGATAGTTGGTCCCTGCTAATTTTTTGGCATCAACAAGTTTTAGAAAGTTATCTCATATAGAGCATGATAGGTCAATCCTCGATCTCCGACCACCGGTAACTTTCGGCATTGGCGATCCCAGGTTCATTTTAATACATGCCTCTTGTGAAAAAAACCCGACTCCGACTGAGATATACAATCAAACCACATATCCTCATCTTCCATCTGTCATTTCCCAAGTGGTTAGACATATGATCTAGTTTTTCCCTGAGTCATTACTAGCTCCCAAGACCCATGTCACACCCTGAACCATTTTTTCCACGTCAGCACCGTACGATGAAATCAATCGACATTGAAGGTTTTCTCAGAAGGATACAAACGAGAACATACACAAGGATATCACCGATTCCCGATATGCCCACTAAGAAAGATACACAATGGGACATTTTAGCTCTAAGATATGATCGATCTGAAGAATTTAAATAACTAATTAATTTTGAATATTGCATTGGTTATTAATCTGTGCAGAGATCAAAGGAGTCATTTGAAATTGCTAATAGAGCACACTACCCTCTGCACCTCCACCGTCAACCCATGAATAATTGAATTACAGGGATTCGGTGGCAGATCTCGTTTGATGTCCACTCATAACCCGAGTTAACTAGTCGATAAGACACGATAGTTTCTCCCCCCGCTTCAATTCTTTCGAGCATGATAATCGTGCACTAAGGAGTTCAAAACATCCAAAGGAGCGAGATGAGAATTTGGGAAGAAGATTCCAAGATCCCATGAGTATTAAACAATAGAGTTTAGCAAGCGTTACAGGTATGTACTAGTCCAGATTGTGTTGTGTTTTCACCTCACTTATACATTATGATCCAATATTTCTCTACATGTCAGACCTAAAGATACTACAGGAACAATGCCTCCAAAGAAACCTACCACCAGGAAATATCCGAGAGAACCTAAGCTAAAAGAACTAGATGTAGGAGAAGGATATTCCCCAATTGTCGTAAAACAATTGGAATTTACTCCAAAACCGGTGCCCATCATCAAGACATCCACCAAAAAGATTTTTGTTTAGCCTCTAGCCTTTTGAGACACGGAGGCAAGTATCAGGACCAAGTCAGTATTCCCATGCTGGGAAGAAATTTTCAAGAAAATCAAGAAGGAGGAATTCCCCGAATATACCCCGCACAAAAACCCCGATACAAGGAAGCTCGAGGACGAGGTTTTTCCCAATATCCGAAGAGCATACCCGCACATGGAGAGGTGGTGCAAAAAGGCACAACAAGTTGTGGAAAGAGTCGAATACATTAGTGCAGTCCAGTAGGGCCGAGATAAAGAAAAACAAGGCATATGGTTGTTGAGTGAAAGAAGTCTTGATCGCATAAAGAGATTAGACGAGTATTGGGCTAAAATGTCTCGGTAACCACACCGAGCAATTCAAGAATAGTGGGCCAAATGCAAGAAGCATTGGGGTAAAATCAAGAAAGCAATGAAGGATATCAGACTGCCCAAGTTTGGCATGCCCAATGACTTTGTTGACATGCACGATATAGTCAAATCACATGCCAGGAAGGATTCATTATGGGTCGAAGAGATGGAAAAGGTGACTGACTCAACACTAGGACAAGTTCAACAATTTATGCAACACCCGATCAGAGCTCGGGTTTTGCTACAACAACTAAGTACTAGTCTGATGAAGTATCGAGCGCATGAGGTGGAGATCAGAGAAATTTACACAACCCCAATGGAACAACATTGATTTCCATACGCCCATGCCTGCAAGGATCTGTTTGTTAGTTGGTCAGAGTATGAGAAAAGTCACTCTTTCAAAGGGACACCTTGAGTTGACTATTAGAAAAATGTTAGGAGAGAACACCATGTGGCGAATTTTGTTCACTTATCTACAATTAGTCGTTATTTTCAGTTGAATTTTATGTTATAAATAAGAGCATCGACCAATTAGTTAGAGGTCTATGGTTGTTGCAAGAAACTCTCTTTTTTGGTTTGTTAAGAATTATTTTGAAGAAATCCTTGATTGAGAAGTCCTTCTGGACCAGAGACAAGCTATATTTTCATTAAATGCATGTGTGATTGGGCGTGGAGAAGAACTATTTCCTATCTCATTTCATGAATAGATGTTGTGAAAATTAAGAGCTATTGAATCTATTATTAAGTTATCTGATGCAATGTTTCATAGTTCTTTTCTTTATGATAAATATGAATCATTGCGTTATTGTGTGATGAATGATCAGATTAGGTGAATTATTTTTCTTTCTATTATCTTATCACATATGTGTTTTATTTCTGATAATTAAGTGTCTCGGACAATAATTGGATGCTCACATGGTTAACGTATTAGTACTAGGCCTTGTGGTATAAAATTGTTGCCTGCAAGCTTGAGTAGCGGGTTATCCCAAGCTCAACCTCTTCTCCATTAGTTAAACTAAATCATGTTTTTTACCAAGTTGGTTTATACCATCTTACCTCCGCATCGATCCCACCTAAGAGAAAATACAAAAAATACAAAGTCCAAACTGAAGGAGACGCCTTCACAAGAAAACTAAAGCTCATCGATTAATTGGTCGGATCGCAAGATCTGGAGAACCATTCCACTATGAAACGTTGCAGAGTCTAATTGGGCCTCGGTGGCATGTTTGGTTCCTGCTGTTGAACTCAGGGATTTTGGACCCATCAATAGAATTGGCACTAGAAGGAGGTCTTGAATAATGAATGGTTGAATACATATTTCATGTAATATTTCAAACAACCTATAGATTCAAAACGGCCCACATGCATGGCTAGTCTTTCCCATGACAACCCACACACATTGAGTACTCCTAAAATGAGTAACTCACCCCAGCCTGAGGAAGAAATTTGTTTCCATGATATACCTTATGCTCTTCCTCACGAGGAATTAAATCAATTCAGAAGAATCACGAGAGCTTATGCCCGACAAATCGGTGCGTTACCCTTAGCTCTGATACTTCCTCGAAGAAAAAAAGTAAGAAGTCCAATGGTCAACACCCCCAACTAGGTTTTCGTGCACACAATAGATGACCTAATAGATTTCACAATCACAAAAATTGAACATCCTCTTAATCTAATCCCCGAAATGCCAACCGACGACATCTCTGAGACATGCAGTTTTTCATAAGAACAAGAGTTTAATTCAGATTTCGGAGGTATGGAAGACAACAATTACCATGAGGAAGAAAGTGGAGACCCACCATAGAAAAACCAACCTTGGTTGGACAAAGATGATTTGGCCATCCCAGGTTGAGTACATAATCTTCTCCGACACCCGGAGAAGTTACTCCCTAAATTTGACCCTGAAACCTCAGGATTGCCTGAAGATCATATCAAGAAGTTCATACTAGTGATCAAACTTATGAATGTCCGACATGAATACGTAGTATGCATCCTATTCCCCTATATGTTTGAAAATTCATCTTTCACGTGGTATTTTAATCTACCTGTAGGATCTATAACTAGTTGGATGAAGTTTCAGAAGGATTTTCTAGACAAATTCGAAGAAGAAACTACTACATGAGATTTGATGGTTGAATTGTTTGTTGCCACCATGAGTTCGAAAGAAAGAGTTAAATATTTCAATCAAATATCCACAACTATCTTGAAAAAATTCCGTCCTGAAGCTAAACCTACTCAGGAATTGCAAATCTAAGTGTACGCCAATGCCCTCCCAGCTTCTATTTCTATGTTTGTGAAGAGGGCTATCAAAAAAACCTTGGCTAATAATTTTGAAGAAGACAAAATGATTGAATTCCAAATGAAAGGATGCAAAGAAATTCAGGTCTCCTTAGTCAAGAAAGAACCCCAACCTCCTCCCCAAAGAGGGCTATTGCTCACTAGACCCCTAGGGAAACAAGTAGAAAAAGCACCTGAAAAGGGTAACGAGGACATAGAAGACCTACAACGCATGGTTAAGAAGTTGTCCAATGAAATCATAGACATGAAAAGAAGCGTTGGAGAGGGAAACCAAGGCCAAAGGCCCTATAAGCCTTTCTTTAAAATAAGCATGTCATTCAAAGCAATTGAACCTCCCTCGGCTAACTTAAATATCGATCTGGGAAATGTAGCATCTGATTATTTCTATACTTATCACTAGGAAAATCATTCTGAAAGAGACTTCCCTCAATGGGTGCATGCCATGAACTTGATGGCCAACCGGTTTCTAGACGAAGTCTCTCTGATCGACCAACCAAGAAGTTCATTTATGAATGTTGTTGATCAGGAAGATATTGATCCACCAGAAGATATAGCCATGTTGATATTGGATCCTGACCTAATCATGCCTTTAGACAACCTGTTTGAGTCTCAAGAACCACCCGCAAAAGTGTCGGTTGTGAAAACGCGAAGTAAAGGTCCATATATCTCAAAAGATATCACTGTCACCCAGACTTCAAAGGGTAAGACAACTCATGATCACTCAATAACACCTTTTTCTCCTAGTAAAAACCCTATAAGCATCCATACCAGAGAATCTCCCAAACTGGTTTACAACGTAGTTGAATATTTGAAGAAGTTAAAGGCTAATATATCAGTTATGGACATATGCAGGATCCCTCGGCAAAAGGACTTTTTGCTACGAGATTTGAACTCAATAGAAAACCCTACGACTAGCAATGGTTAGGAAATAAATCTATCTCCCATAGGTCTGGTGAATAAACCAATTGTAAACACATGCTCGAAAGATAAGAAGGGAAAACCTTTTGTCCCACCCTTCCTTTTAACATTTGAAGTTTTCAATAGGAACCTCCATAATTGTTTGGCTGATTCAGGAGCATCTTCCAATGTTATGCCTTTGTCTATCTGTAAAAAGATAAATTTTGTCCCTCTCAAAAGTGAAAAACATGTAATACAACTAGACAAAACTCAAGTCAAAGTCATGGGAGAACTCAAAGATGTAATGATTAGAATAACGACACATCCTAATTTTGTTCAGGTGATTGATATCATTGTGGTAGATATACCATAAGCTTATGGACTATTATTGAGCTGAAACTGGTCTAAAAAATTGAACGGATACTTTAGTATAGACTGGACTCACCTTTTTCTATCACTGAAGGGGCACAAAAATATGATCAAAATTGACAGGGAAAGGTATCTGAAACATACTGTCACTGACCTAGAAACCTTGAACAAACCCTCATCGACAAATTTCCCTATGCTAGGTAATTACTCCTGCGACTCCTACTTCGGGAATTTTCCCCCTCTCTTATCTGATGTCCTTCTCACTAAAAAATATGAAATGGTCTTTCAAGAGAAATCGTCGATATCGATAGAGGAAACCCTCTTCTGTCAAGAACATGTGCTTGAAATCACGAGGAAAAATATAAGGGAGAAAGAAGGTAATAAGAAAGGAGAATCAGATAACCTACATTCACAAATTTGGACCATATACTTTGATGGATCTAAGTCACAAAAAGGGTCAGGAGCAGCGTGCATCCTCATCGATCCTGAAGGTAAACATCATTTCCTATCTTGTAGGCTAGAATTTGAGTGCACTGACTGTTGATACTGAGAGAGGGGTGAATAAGTATCAAGTACAATTTAAAACCTTTTTCAACTTATACTTAAATCATTCAACTATATCCAATGAGTAATGAACAATCGTATAAGAGTTACACCAATACACCACAATACACCATGCACAATATATGAGAAATAATCAATAGTTATTGTTCAAGGGAAGTAATGACTTCCAAAGGTAGCTACAACTTCCAAATGTAAAGGGAGGGATAAACCTCCAAGAGGAATATACAATCCTCCAATATCAAGAGAGAGTTG
>JASDQU010312303.1:0-13545 GCA_032191745.1 Picea mariana | reverse complement strand
GATGGGGGAATAAGCGTCCACAGAGTGGGAAAGGGATTAAGGGCTGGAAGGTGGGAAAAAGGGCTAAGTGTTGAGCCTAGGGGATAAGCCTAGGAGGCTTAGGCCTGGAATAATATTTTAATATTATTTCCAAAAAGAGCCATGTGCATATTATTTTATCCTAAGTTCCTGGCAAGGGGGGGAATGTGAAAAGGGGATGCATGCAGTTCCCAGGGTGACAAGTGTGAACCCTGGTGCATGAAAATATAAGTGTTGAGATGAACCGCGTGAAGGGGGCTTCTCCATTCGGACCCGAACCTCTGAGCGTGAACCCGTACGACCTCCGTAGGAACACCCTGGTTCATCCTGAAAATCCAAAAAGCCTGTGTTGACTTCTGAAATACCCTGATAATCCTCCTATCTGAACAGTTCAAACCTGTGTTGACCCTGCATGGATTGTTTGTCATGCGTTCCCGAGAACCCAAGCATGAGTCTATCCCATGTTGTCGGATTGAGGAATAAGAAGTAACCTGCCATTGTTGAACCAGTTAGAAAGACCGTGTTCATTTTCTCGATTGGCTACTATGGCCACGCAGTGCTGGTCTACGTGTGGCATACTGGCCAGAGTAATCCTGTGCTAAAGCTTGTGTATGACCTCTCTCCAAGTGAGGGAGGTGGTTGATGTTGGAAGAGGCAGGTTGTCAGGCCCGCGAGCAACTCTTTCCAGGTGAAAGAGTTTGCTGGGAAGTGTCTTCTTCCAAAAAGTGTCCAGCACCAGCTATGGGCTCTGAGACTTCCTGATCCGGCCTATTACCGAGACCCAGAGGGGGAGGTTAGCACCGATGGACTGTGCGTGTGAAGGTGTATGCTCCCGAGCGGAACATGCATGTGGGGAATGAGGGTCTGGTAGTAGTGGGCGTAAGATGGCATCTTTGGGAAGAATCCTTCCAGATATTTCTGTGTTGTATTCACTGTAACCTCAGCCTAGCCTAGGATTCCTTGCCTTGGGGTGGATCTCGGTCCCAGCTCGGGGGTGACCCACTGTTGAGCTGATGAACAATGCGGTCTAAGGCTGGAAGGTTCGTGGAAGGCCTGCACTTGGTTGGTGTTTTCTATAGCTGTTAAAAGATAAGTATTTGAATTATGCTTTGATCATGTTGTGCATGACTAGCTATTTATGTATCATGTTTTCCACTGTGTAAATGAATTATTGTTAAATGCTATGGAATGTTTAATTATAGCAGTAATGAGATACTTTTATTCAGAGAATTAAATGTATATATTTGCTTGAATGCATGTGGTTATACTGGACTGTGTTCATTAGTAAAAGTGTGTACAAAATATTACAAGAGCGCGTTAAACCTCTTGGTTCTTCAAAAGGGTACACTACACTGTTGATTGGCATTTATAGGTGCTTGTTGCTGCTGGTTAGGGTTCAAGGGGGTTGTAAATTGCTGTTGTATAGGAGGTGGGAGTAAAGATTGCATCTATGGTGGGTTGAATCTAGGTAGTAATTGGGAAATGTTTGCGGGATACTGTGGATATGTAGGGTAAGAGGGATTTCCATACACAGGTCCCCTCCAACCTTGTTGCCAAGGTTGAGTTTGATCTTGCTGAGGTTTCGATCGTGGATAGGTCATTGGGGAAGGACCCCATTGTTGTTGTTGATATTGTGCATTAGGGTCATAAAATGTATTGGGGTTTTGGGCTCTCCAAGGTTTTCTGGAAGGGTATGGTTGTTCTTGTGAGAATCCTCCTCCCCTATACATGGCTTGTAGCTCAAACAAAGTTAGACACTTAGATGTGTGGTATTCTAGTGTACACAAGCCACGGATTTCTATGACATTTAATGGGCATTCTTTCTCATTGTGGTTCTTTCAAAATCTATGACAAAATATTGCTAAAACAACCTCTTCTTCTTGTTTCTTTTTCAGTTTTAGAGTATCTAACTGGTTATTGATTGTGCTCGAGATGTCTATTTTAAAGTTCTCCAATAAGTTTCCTAACTCAATTCTGGTGACAATCCCTAACCTTTGTTTTGTATTTCTGCTAAAAGAATCTCTTGGTCCTTTGCCTGTTTTAGCTTGTCCTCTTGAGTATCTTCTACAATAATCTACAATCTCTGTAAAAGAATTTTGGTGTACATCTCCTGACCTCAACAAGTTTAAAACTTATATTCAGTCATCTCTAAGACCTTTCAAGAATATAGTTATTACTACAGCTGGGTCTTTGGTGAATAGTTTTGATTTCTGATAGTTGTATAAGAACCTTTCTAACTAGTCTTTAGGGCTTTCATCTTCTGTTTTCTGCATTTTAAAATTTTCATTTTTAGCATTATCCTTACAATAGTCTTGGTATTTATGTAAAAATATGTCTTTCATATGATCCCAAGAGAGGATTGTATTTTCTCCTAATCTCATGAACCATCTTAACGATGAATCTTTCGTTGTAGCAGGAAAGAGCTTAAGTTTTTGGGCATCGTCTGATTAGTTATAGCTTCTACATAATATGTCAAACTCGAACAAAAATAAATCTAGATCTTTAGTTGACATACCTCTGAAAGTGGGTAACGATGATAGTGGGATATTTTTCAAGCTGATGTTTCTGGAAATATCCAAGATTGGAAACTCAAAAGTCTCAGTCTCTGTGGCTGCATTTCCTTCTTCTTCTACCATTCCACTGATAGATGGTTCAGAAAATGGATTTTCTGTGTCTCCTAAATGTTCAGTAGATTCATGTTCTGCCCACCCCAATGTTGATTCTTTCGTTTTAGGTTCTTCTTCTGGAGCCATGTTGGCTCCCCTTGAATTTTCTCCTGGTGGAATTTTTCCTGCACTAGTGTCAGTTGGATTAGTGGGGGGATTTGTTTTTGAATCTTTGGAGCTTACAAATCTACCCTTGTTATCTCTATATCTATGCATAAAATGGAAATTTGATTCTTAACTGAATTGAAATCCTAATTCTATCTAGAAGGTAAGAAGGCAACCTGGCTTCGGAGAACCCCACTCTAGTGACCACGTGGCTCTTCACTCACATCTTAAATGTTTTATCCTCCTCCCTCAAGCAGCCTTTAAAATAATTCAAAAAAATATGCAAACAATCTAAGCTAAAAATCACTTCCTACTGTTTGCAACTCCCCGACAATGCCGCCAAAATGTTGTGTTTCTTATATGTTTAGTATAATTCACTCATTAATTATCAATCTAGGATTCATAATCAACAGAGTCACAAGACACCAGTAAGAAAGGTAATTCTAATTTCATGAGTATAGAATTATTCTAGATTATGTATGCCGGAAACAAAGCAAACTAGCAAACTGAAACACACTTTGGTTGTCTTTCACAGAGAGGCTATCTACTCCATTATGGCACGTGCAATTATGAGATGGAGTTCTTTTGACACATCAACTTTGCTATCTGACCCAGAAAACTAACTATGCAAATACACATCTGAAAGGGAAATCACACATCAATCATCAAGACATAGCATGATAATATCACATGATGTTAATTATGTTTCCTGGATACACAATCCATCATTAGTTTTATTCAAATATCATAGAATCATTCTATATATATATATCAACAAACTACTCTTAGTCTATAATCATGCCACCAACATGTTCAGGCTTTTCTACATGCACAAACACACATCAATATGCACCAAGAATTTGATCTTTATTGCCTATATTATGCACATGCATTCTATATTTATTCTATGAATCATGCATCAATTCTATCATGCACTCCAATGCATATCTATTTCAATTTTGATTAAATTATTTTATTTTTATTGTAGATGGTTGTCCCTGAATTCCTATAGAACCTTGCTAACCTATGCACTATCATTCTACCCAATTGTGCACCAATGGTGCCTATTTTACATCTAGTAGCCAAACCTTACTTGGCCATTCTGCGTTTCTAGCCACTACGTCCACTAGTGTTGTCATCTCACAACTGTTGAATTTTCACTATACTAGGCTCAAGCATGAGGTTTATTTCATTTTAGCATTTACTTGAACCATGAACAAATGAAGCTACACAATTTTCAAGTGTTGCAATAACCAAGATCACAAGAAGAATAACCATGCACAAGAACACAAGAAATATCCTGGGAAAGCCCTTCTTAACAATTGATAAAAACCCAAGAATCATTTGCTATATTCTCAAGAGAATATCCTCCAACCATGAAACTCTAATGCACACAAGAGGGTGCTCTTCAAACTTGACACTTGTGCCCAAGAGAGGTGTGCACTTCAGCCCTAGAAATGTACTTGCTGGAATTTCCAAATGACAAGTGACTTATGTGTTTCCTCAATGGGGAAATCACCTTTACTTATACTAGAGCAGAAACAACAATAGGTGTGTCTGTTGGCACAATAGTAATGACTTCAATAACTCAGAAAATAATTCATTATTACAATAAACATTAATTATATTTCACATATGGTGGAGCCGACCTGTATCCTTTACATCACAATTAGGGTTACAGGTAAATCTTACTCTCAGACAATATAGAAAGGGATCTCACACATCCACTAGTGCTCATCCACTAGGGGCACATGCACTTGTGCTTATCCATAGGGAATTCCTACTCAACATATCTCTATCTCACTAATTCCACAAGAGAATCATATGGAGTACCATCTCGAGACTGACTCAACTAAGTCCACAAGGCAGGAGACCACACGTCATAACAACTCAGTCTAGAGTCTGATGCACACCCATCATATGGGAACCCTCAACCTACATAGGGGTACACATATTTTCATCTCAATCCATAGAGGAATGACACACCCAACTCATGGGAATCCTCACCCCACACAGGGGCACACATCATCTCATCTCAGTCCAAAGGGGAATGACACACCCATCTCATGGGCCACCCAACTCATGGGCTCCCTTAGAGGCCGACTCACTCAGTCTGTGTGCTGGAGGATGTATCACAAATATGTAATCATAAACACTCCCTCCCATCTAGGGATGCATTCTCCACTGGGACAAGTCTCTCACAGAAGTACTCGAACTTCATCTTGGCAAGCGGTTTGGTGAAGATATATGCAATCTTCTCATGTGTAGGAAGGTATTGCACGTGTACTTCTTTCCTCTGCACCATATCTCTGATATAATGATATTTTATCTCAATGTGTTTCTATATATCATGAAACAAAGGGTTCTCAGAGAGCTTCACATAGCTCTGGTTATCACAATGAATAATGGTAGGATCCATCACATGATAAAATAAATCTGTCACGAGCTTGTGAAGCCACACTACTTTGCATATTGCCACACTCAATGCTATATACTCTTCTTTTGTGGTACTCAAGGCCACATAGATCTGTTTCCTGTTGCACTAGTAAACCATGGCAGACCCCAAGGTAAAACAACATCCGAATTTTCTCTTCTGGTCCACTGCGCTTCCTTCCCAATCTGCATCGGCATATCCCTGCAAAATCAAGTCTACACTAGAGGCATATCTTAGGCCATATCCAACTGTGCCTCGTAGATATCTCAATACATGCTTCACTATCATTCATTTCCTTATTCCTTTATCAACTTCAGGTTCCATAACCACACCTCTGGGGCGTCATGTAGACTTCATCAAATGTACCCAACACATATGATGACATCAACCACTCCATCAATGACAACTAACTCACCAACAATATCAACAACATATCTAGTGATTCCAAACTTCTCCAAGGGTTGACATCAATATCTAAGGGTTGAAATCAATGACAACCAACTATCAAAACCAACTTTCCAACAATACCCCCCTTTGGCATTGATGGAAATACCAACATTGATGGAAACAATCATGGAAACAATGATGCTCCAACACTCATGCTCCACCTATGACCATTTCTCCTCATCAATGTTTCTCACTCTCACCCTTTTACATCAATGGAAAAGGGTCTCTCTCCTTGGGGATTCTCCCCCTATCTTGATTCCTCTATTCTCTCTCTCTCTCTCTCTCTCTATTTCCATGTCTTTGTTCTTTCTCTTCACATGTTTCTCTCCTCATGTTCCTCTCCACTTGTGTCTTCCCATGAAATCATTCCATCTCTGAACAATCCTTCTCTGACTTCATGTACTTGACTTTTAATATTCTAATATTTATCTTTCTCTGACCTTAAGATCATGGGAAAAGGGATAATTATCGCTCTCGGTATGTCTCCCCCTGTCTGTATGCTACTGATATTTCTTTATTGGTTAATTTTCTTCCCTTGACTTCTCTGCAAAATGTTGTGTAGATCAATCTAGTGATACATGTAAGTGTTTCCTTTCCTCTCTTCCAGTGCTTTCTAATTTTCCATTGGTTCTTCCTCTTGTAACTCTTTGACATATATAAAAATAATTCATTACTTGTTTTCATTATTCACTTGTCATGTTCATTTGACCATACTGTTCAATGATTTTATTCTAGTGATTTATATTTTTCTAAGTATTTATCCTTCCCCATTTTGTTGTGACTTTTATTGCTTTTCTTTCTTTGAACAACTGATTCCAACTGATTCCAATTGTAGATGCACTCCTATATATCTTCTCTGAACCATGTTATATGTACCTTATAAGTATCCATACCTATCCAAATGTCATAAACTCAAGCATCCATATCTATACTAGGCTCAAGCATGAGGTTTATTTCATTTTATCATTTACTTGAACCATGAACAAATGAAGCTACACAATTTGCAAGTGTTGCAATAACCAAGATCACAAGAAGAATAACCATGCACAAGAACACAAGAAATATCTTGGGAAAGCCCTTCTCAACAAGGGATAAAAACCCAAGAATCCTTTGCTATATTCTCAAGAGAAGATCCTCCAACCATGAAACTCTAATGCACACAAGAGGGTGCTCTTCAAACTTGACACTTGTGCCCAAGAGAGGTGTGCACTTCATCCCTAGAAATGTACTTGCTGAAATTTCCAAATGACAAGTGACTTATGTGTTTCCTCAATGGGGAAATCACCTTTACTTATACTAGACCAGAAACAACAATAGGTGTGTATATTGGCACAACAGTACCGACTTCAATAACTCAGAAAATAATTAATTATTTTCTGAGAAGTATCCATATCTATACTAGGAAGTATCTCAAGAGAAGTATCCATATCTATACTAGGCTCAAGCATGAGGTTTATTTCATTTTAGCATTTACTTGAACCATGAACAAATGAAGCTACACAATTTGCAAGTGTTGCAATAACCAATATCACAAGAAGAATAACCATGCACAAAAACACAAGAAATATCCTGGGAAAGCCCTTTTCAAAAAGGGATAAAAACCCAAGAATCCTTTTCTATATTCTCAAGAAAAGATCCTCCAACCATGAAACTCTAATGCACAAAAGAGGGTGCTCTTCAAACTTGACACTTGTGCCCAAGAGAGGTGTGCACTTCAGCCCTAGAAATGTACTTGCTGAAATTTCCAAATGACAAGTGACTTATGTGTTTCCTCAATGGGGAAATCACCTTTAATTATACTAGAGCAGAAACAACAATAGGTGTGTCTGTTGGCACAACAATACCGACTTCAATAACTCAGAAAATAATTTATTATTACAATAAACATTAATTATATTTCACATATGGTGGAGCCGACCTGTATCCTTTACATCACAATTAGGGTTACAGGTAAATCTTACTCTCAGACAATATAGAAAGGGATCTCACACATCCACTAGTTCTCATCCACTAGGGGCACATCCAATTGTGCTTATCCATAGGGACGTCCTACTCAACATATCTCTATCTCACTAAGTCCACAGGAGAATCATATGGAGTACCATCTCGAGACTGACTCAACTAAGTACACAAGGCAGGAGACCACACGTCATAACAACTCAGTCTAGAGTCTGACGCACACCCATCATATGGGAACCCTAAACCTACATAGGGGTACACATCTTTTCATCTCAATCCATAGAGGAATGACACACCCAACTCATGGGAATCCTCACCCCACACAGGGGCACACATCATCTCATCTCAGTCCAAAGAGGAATGACACACCCATCTCATGGGCACACCCAACTCATGGGCTCTCTTAGAGGCCGACTCACTCTGTCTGTGTACTGGAGGATGTCTCACAAAGATGTAATCATAAACACTCCCTCTCATCTAGGGATGCATTCTCCACTGGGACAAGTCTCTCACGGAAGTACTCGAACTTCATCTTGGGAAGCATTTTGGTGAAGATATATGCAATCTTCTCATGTGTAGGAAGGTATTGCACGTGTACTACTTTCCTCTGCACCATATCTCTGATATAATGATATTTTATCTCAATGTGTTTCTATATATCATGAAACAAAGGGTTCTCAGAGAGCTTCACATAGCTCTAGTTATCACAATGAATAATGGTAGGATCCATCGCATGATAAAATAAATCTGTCAGGAGCTTGCGAAGCCACACTACTTTGCATACTGCCACACTCAATGCTATATACTCTTCTTCTATGGTACTCAAGGCCACATAGATCTATTTCCTATTGCACCAGTAAACCATGGCAGACCCCAAGGTAAAACAACATCCGAATTTTCTCTTTCGGTCCACTGCGCTTCCTTCCCAATCTGCATCGACATATCCCTACAAACTCAAGTCTACACTAGAGGCATATCTCAGGCCATATCCAACTTTGCCTCATAGATATCTCAATACATGCTTCACTATCATTCATTTCCTTATTCCTTTATCAACTTCAGGTTCCATAACCACACCTCTAGGGCATCATGTAGACTTCATCAAATGCACCCAACACATATGATGACATCAACCACTCCATCAATGACAACTAACTCACCAACAATATCAACAACATATCTAGGGATTCCAAACTTCTCCAAGGGTTGACATCAATATCTAAGGGTTGAAATCAATGACAACCAACTATCGAAACCAACTTTCCAACAATACCCCCCTTTGGTATTGATGGAAATACCAACATTGATGGAAACACTCATGGAAACAATGATGCTCCAACACTCATGCTCCACCTATGACCATTTCTCCTCATCAATGTTTCTCACTCTCACCCTTTTACATCAATGGAAAAGGGTCTCTCTCCTTGGGGCTTCTCCCCCTATCTTGATTCCTCTATTCTCTCTCTCTCTCTCTCTCTCTCTCTATTTCCATGTCTTTGTTCTTTCTGTTCACATGTTTCTCTCCTCATGTTCCTCTCCACTTGTGTCTTCCCATGAAATCATTACATCTCTGAACAATCCTTCTCTGACTTCATGTACTTGACTTTTAATATTCTGATATTTATCTTTCTCTGACCTTAAGATCATGGGAAAAGGGATAAATATCACTCTCGGTATGTCTCCCCCTGTCTGTATGCTCCTGATATTTCTTTATTGGTTAATTTTCTTCCCTTGACTTCTATGCAAAATGTCGTGTAGATGAATCTAGTGATGCATGTAAGTGTTTCCTTTCCTCTGTTCTAGTGCTTTCTAATTTTCTATTGGTTCTTCCTCTTGTAACTCTTTGACATATATAAAAATAATTCATTACTTGTTTTCATTATTCACTTGTCATGTTCATTTGACCATACTGTTCAATGATTTTATTCTAGTGATTTATATTTTGCTAAGTATTTATCCTTCCCCATTTTGTTGTTCCTTTTATTGCTTTTCTTTCTTTGAACAACTGATTCCAACTGATTCCAATTGTAGATGCACTCCTATATATCTTCTCTGAACCATGTTATCTGTACCTTATAAGTATCCATATCTATCCATATGTCATATAACTCCCCATCATCATTTCTCACTTGAAATTTAGAAAGTTGTGAATTAGGATACCATATTCCTCCCAATAGAGAATTACTACACTATAAGGCAGAGAGACACCCATGAAGGTTCAAAGGCCAAGGTCTATTTGTTATGTGCATGCCTCCTTGGGTCACCTGACCCTTGGAAAGAATCCAACCTATGACCGATTTCTAATGCCGAAAGTATAAATGTTGTGCTTGATCGAGGTGACTTAGAAGTAAAAATCTAGGTTTATCTATCCAAGGTGGTGGTTGTGGGATGAAATTGCACCTTATTCATATTTTGAACATTTGTTGGGAAATATCGCCAATACCTTTGGGATATGCCCCCTTCACCCCTCATTATAACTACTTGTTCATCCCTTTACTAGTATATCCTAAAGTGGTTTTTGGCCCCACTATCGAGTGATTTTTTGGAGGTCCAGTGATATTTGAGAGGAAGGATGTTATATCGGATAGGACACGTGCATGTGTATTTTGATATTCCCCCACACAGAGTCTGAAAAACCAACCAAACTACAATTTACATTGTTGTTTTGTGTATGATTGTCACCATTTGATTACATGCAGTTCATGAGTACATTTTTTTGGTAATTTATAAATAATTTATTCTTGTCATTATTACCATCACAAACATAGTCTAGAATCATAGGGGAACCACAACATCACCATCATTCTAGACATTTGAAAAATATCCACCCAATTTTGGGAGGTGTCCCCAACTTGGTCGATACATCTACACAACATTCACATACAACAGTAAGTGCCACAATCCTAGGATCGAGCTTGATTGGATCCACTTTGTTGGGCACCAATACCCAACATAACTCACAAACAAGCCCTCCACCACAAGTAGGGGGAGCCCCACCTTCTTCACAAGGAACAAGCTCCAAAACATCCTCACATGAAACATTACACCAACCATTACACATAATGGTTGGTACTCCCCCCGCCATGCCATACTTGACATCTCTCAATATCCCAGATTTGAGGAAACTAACAAATGATCCCATATTACATGACCCTAATTGGACAAATATTTCCACTAAGCTACCTTCAAATATTCCCAAATTCGAAGGCAAGACCAGAGAAGACCTTGCCAATCACATTATGTATTTTCACTCATGGTGTTCTTCCAACAGTATCATCGAAGATTACATTTTCTTACATCTATTCCAGAGAAATCTCACTAGCCCCTCTTCCAAGTGGTATGTGGATGAGAAATTTGGGTCCCACTCAACATTTGAGCCATTAGTGAAATCCTTTTTATCCTTTTTTCAAATCCTAGTGTGTCACGACATTGGTTTGGAAATCCTATCTGATTTAAAACAAACCTCGACCATCCATATAATTGATCATATTCATGAATGGCAAAGAATAAGAAGTATTTGCAAAGAAGATACCACTCCCCAACAATGACTAGACTGGTTCCTTAGATCACTAGTCCCCGTCCTTGCCAAGGATTTTTCCACCACTCTCCCCCAAATTGAAGACGAGGCAATCACTAAGGAAAAAAAGGTTAACTTGATCTATACTCAATCATGGTATCTCTACACTGTACTACCTGATGCTCCTCATGTTTTACCATTTGGTTAAGACAAACTCAAAGCATCACACACTATCGATGGGTTTATTTGGTCCATGGCCCATACTCACCCACATGCTCAATTGGTAGCCATGTTTGGGTCCAATCCTTACCAAACACCATATGGGGAAGCCCATACTACCCTCCCCCACCATAGCAACTTCCATTTATGGCACTCTCCCTCCAATCATGGCATCACCCATACCTACTCCTCCTATTCACCTAGTACCCGTACAACAGACAATACCTTTACCACCCTCAACATTTACTCCCAAACCTATGGGGGGAACCTCCACTTCATACAATCAAGACAAACCTCCCCAAGGTAACCCCTACTACCCCTTCCTTGGTCTCCCTCAACCTGTTACCCCAACACATGGGAAACAACAGGTAGGGGTAAATTTCATTCAACCTGTGCCTATTCAACAAGTTCAAGCTTTCTAAAAATTGAATACAACAAATCCCCCTAATCTGCCCAACAATAACCGGTGAAAAGGTAAGAATAGAAACTAAGGACTAGGGGGAAACCCCCAACAACCAAATCCCCCAATAGAGGGAACCCAAATCCAGGTCAACCAAAATACCCAAGGGGGAAACAAAAATGGACAACCATGCCAAGGAAGGAATAATAACCTTCGAAGAAACTTCCCATGTGAATTATGTGGCGAGTATGACCATTACACCCATCATTTCCCCCAAATAGTCATTTTCAAATGAATGAATGAAGCTATGAACCCCATGTGCCCTCCTGTCCCCCAAGGACCACCACATTTACCTCCTACCTACATACCACCACCACAATCGACGGTGTTTCAAAACCCGATCCCTCATTAAGGAGTCATCAACACACAACTTGATGCCGCCTCACACGAACATCAGCAAGGACAATTCCCTTCCCTAGAGAAATCCCATCCCAATAATACCACTAACCGTAGTATCCTCCTCACTACTGAAGAGTAAATCCTTTTTCAAAACTACAGTTTCCAATATGGCACACCTCTTGATCCATCACCCACAACATCGGAAGCCCCCAAACCACCAACCGGACAACCTTTGATGATCCCTAGTCCTAACACTGAATCCATCATCTGCATGACTTGTGCACCATTGTGCAAGAATGTGCATAATCCCCATGCCCAGGCCGCCCATAGATATAGCCTCATTGACGATCTAGCACAATCACCAACTTCCATGTCAGTCATGGAAGTCCTTCAAACATTCCCTTCCCAATGAAAAGAATTACTCTCACAACTGGTGTTAGTAGATCTCATAGACACCCGTCTAATCACATTTGAATTACACAACCAGACCTATTACTCCCATCATTAGTCGCATTCCAAAATCCTGTCAAAATCCAAAATATCACCATCCATTGTTGCATTATTGACAAAGGAGCATCTACTTGCATCATGTTTAAAATAGTATGACAACAACTAGGTTCACTCAAGTTAATCCCATCCTCCATCACCCTTCGAGCTTATAACGGTAGACCATCTCAGCCCGAGAGCATGTATCAAAACATTCCAGTGGAATTAGGTGGCAAGACAATTCTAATAGACATATATGTCATAGACACCCAATTTCATTACAATATCATTTTCAAATGAAGCTACATGTACACCATGTAGGTCGTAGTTTCTTCAGTCTTTTGCATCATGTTGTTCCCTCACAATGGGAAATGTTTCACCATTGTTCAGCTGACCCACTATGAACCTAAATAATCAGGACACATTGATAACATATTTCCACTCATCTACTCAAGTGCCAACCTTGTACCAATGGTAGACGTTATAACATGACTATTTCATGACCCATCTTTACTAGGGCCATACTCGGGCTACCCTGGTCCCACCCCCAACACAACCAATGTCTATATAGTTACCTCCGATGGGGTGGATATTCTTGATGCCCCTCCTTCCATAGACTCATTGAACCATCCTTGTACCCCTTCTCTTGCATAAGAGGAACTTCTTGAGGAACCTCCATTAGAAGAATCAATTGAAAACCCACCAACCATGGGTTAAATCCCTATTTGGTTGTTGGAAGATTGGTTGTTGTCATTGATGTCAACCCTAGTCATGGGTTTTGGACCGCAAGATTGATGAAGGTATTTGGACATGAAGGAAAATGCACATGCAGATACAAAACCCATGGATGGATAGTATACATCATGTTGTTTCCGGTGGTATGTGGCACATCATG
>JASDQU010312297.1:0-13470 GCA_032191745.1 Picea mariana | reverse complement strand
CTCTTCTTTTTGGGAGTGACGTTTCTACCGACTATGTTTTTAGCATTTTCGGTTTAGTATTTTCAGAACAAGGGGGCATTCTGCTCATTCCGAGCACACCCCCTCCAAGCCCTAGGATGGTTTCCTTTGATTGGAATCACCTTGTTGAGCCTCATCTTCCTTCCTCCACACCCTTTCAAATAAGGGTTGAAGTTAATTCAACAAACATTTATTGATGTATTGTGGATGAAGGAGCCTCTGCAAGTATTTTATCGTCCTTAGTTTGGAATGTCTTGGGATCTCCCAAGCTTGTGTTTACTTCACATGATTTGTTGGCTTTTCACAGACATCCTAGTGAATATTTGGGGGTTATTCCTTAGTTACCTATCTCGTTAGGTGGGAAGACTGTCCTTGTTGATGTTATAGTGGTGCAAGCCCGTTAGATTTCAATATGCTTCTCGGGTGTGATTATGTATATGCTATGAACACTGTGGTATCTACGCTCTTTCAGGTGATGCATTTCCCTCACAATGGAAGCATTGTCACTATTGACCAGCTGGAATCTGATAATCACCATCCTAATTCAACCTTAGTTTAGGCTTCCCCTTTATATGTTCCTAGTGTTCGTGTAGACTCCACCTTGCCACGGGTTAATTATGTGGCATCTTATACTCGGTGTTCAATTTCTTCTGAGCAGGAACCTCTGCAATCATGTTTTTCTTCTTGAGACTTGAAATCAAAAATCAATCCTTTAGTTTATCCAATGGGGGCATGGGATCCCTTGATTCCTCTTCTTGTTCCAAGTGGGCTTGAGTATCCTTTTGAGTCTGATCTCTTTGTTTGTAGATCCTCAAGCCCTCGTGCTCGTGATTATTCGCTGATAAAATATGCTAGTCCTGGCTAGAACCTCCATCGTAATATGGAGTATGGTTAGTTTACTTCACCCTTTGGGACTGTCGACCCTCATTTTTGTGATTTCTCGGATTTTGAATTGCCTTTAGATGAGGCTATCCTTGAAGCCATGACTACAGTTTCTATACCAAGGGAGGACTTACACCATGGTTTGTGTTTTCTTCCCTTTTGGGAGACTTTCCAAGTTGACTATCGAAGAGACTCTTGATCTGAGCCTAGCAACGGGCTCGACCTGAACCAGTTTCATACATGAGTCATAGCCCCCATGGGTCTTCTTTTAAGCCCTTTTTAGACACTCTAAAAATGAAAAGATTGTTGAGCAATCTTGTTGACCTTCACACTCGCTAAACTGAAATTTGAAGTCAC
The DNA here is from genome assembly GCA_032191745.1 of Picea mariana. Classification (NCBI taxonomy): domain Eukaryota; kingdom Viridiplantae; phylum Streptophyta; class Pinopsida; order Pinales; family Pinaceae; genus Picea; species Picea mariana. The sequence continues at coordinate 12,213 of JASDQU010312297.1, read as the reverse complement.
ATCTATCCGATGGTAGTTTACCCCTTTTTCGGTCTGGATGGTCAACTGTACTAAAAAAGGTATACTCTAGGAGCTTCGGTTCCCTAGAATAGTATTCTCAGGTATGATTTTAACCCTTTTTCGGACTTGAGGGACTAAATTTATGAAAAAGGAACCCCCACGGAGTCCATAGTTAAGCTCTTTCAGACTCCCTAAAATTGAAAAGATCGTTGAGTGACCTTATTCTTTCACACTCATTAAATTGGTCCAGAAGAACATTCCTGATGGATTCCATAGTTAAGCTTTTTTCAGACTCTTTAAAAATGAAAAAATGGCCGAGTGATCTTGTCTTTCTCACACTTGTTAAAATGTTTTTGAATGGACGTCTGGTTGGTGCTAGTTTACCCATTTTTTGAGCCAACTAGACTATATTTGAAAAAGGTACCCTAGTGGAGTCTCCTTTATGCTTTTTAAGACTCCCTAAATATGAAAAATCGTCGATATTACCTTCTTCCGGGCTCGTTAAAATTACATTAAAGGACGTTACCATTGTGTGTCTTATTAATTGTGTTTGCATACCTGCGTCTTTGGCCTAATACCGGCCCCATGTTTCTCTCAACTGAACCATTTGAAGCATGCCTTATATGCAATCCCTATAGCACTTTGCCTCTGCATCTTGACATCTTTGTCCCATGGAGGATTTTTCCTGAGTGTCCTTTTCTTGCATATGTCCCTTTGCCCTGAGCATCCCTATGTTCCGTGCACTTGGAACTAGTATGTTTTTGACACTAGATCCTCCTTTGTAACATAGCATTCGTTTATTCTTTTTCAAGCTTTCCAAAATTATTGAAAAAGACAAAAAATTCAAATATACCCCAAAGAGAGGAAGGGAAAAGTATTTTCTTTTTATTGGCAGCAAAATGAGTCGCCCTTGGACAAAGCACATCCTTTCATTTTTTCGTCAAGCCCTGTGATTTAATGACCTTAGTAATCTATTCCTGCTACATAGAGTTGTGTCCTCCTCCATTTGGTTATTCTTCCAAACATATGGAGAGTTTGCGGTGCCTCCTGCATCGTGAACTTATGTCAAAATATCATGTTGTCGGAGTCTCATCTTTTGTCGTGCTATCGTCCAAGGGAAGTTATTACCATGCTTGAGTCGGCCCCCTCTACAAATTCTCTCTTACCCCCATTCTTGAAATCCCAATCAAGTCTTTGTTGGAAATCCATGAAGCCCTCAACCTGATCATCAAAATCCTCTAGTCTATTCTTGAAAAGCCGTCGAAGACCTATGGGTAGTGAAGTTGTATGCTCATATTACACTCCTACCCGAGTTGTGAATATTTTGAAGTTGTTGCTTGAGATCTGAAGGCCTCATCTCTATCCATCATGCCTTATTCTCTTCTTGAAGATGGATACTATACATGTATATATTTTTGATTTCGAGATGCAGATTCGATGTGTATTTCTCATGGCTACACCTTATATAGTTATATGACATGGATCTACAGTGTATATGATTGATAGCCATGATTTTATTTCAAACCGAACATGGGTATGCCCGCCTTGGTGAGACAATTGTTATTTTGTAGATGGCACCTCCCGAATTCTGGTTCCTGGGCTCACTTGTTTGGTACGTTGGTGAAGATTGATAATATATTTCGGCCATCAGATGCTCTTATGACCTCACACATTAGGGGGCATCTGTTATAACCCTAAATTGCACCAGACATGCTCACCTGACATCAGGCCATCTCATTTGAATTCTTTTCCAAGCCACTACTAAACAACCTCTTTAAAAACACTCTTTTTGAAGGCATACATGCCCTGATCCACTATTGCAAGCGTGTGTATGCTGGCTGACCCACTACAACCCGTGTATACCTAAAAGTACGAAAAAATGGAAAGTTGCAGATGGAACACACAGTTTTGGGTAAGTTAACTAAACCAAATGACCATCCATAGTCAGTCACTCGACCACATACCTATCCCTTTCTAGCCTATAAAAGAAGGGGTAGGGGTCCCATTTGGAAGGAGGAAAATCATAGCAAAGAAACTATACCTGATTTAGTATTCCCCTTTCCCCAAACTTTTGCAACTATTGTGTGAAGAGAAGCATATACAGAAGTAGTTGGAGCACAGTTGAAGAGGAGCCCAGGACCAGATTCGAGGAGCAGTGGCTGATCTCACCATTGTAAGGTTACTTTTGTGAGATTAATAAAAGAATTACTTTTCCCATCCCGCCATAAGAGATTGTCAACATTTAAATTTGATTATATTTTGATAGAATCTCTAACCCAATAGTTTATAGGTTATATGCATGTGGAGTTCTTTTTTTGTCTTTGATGAATGTAGGTCGGCATTGGGAGGAGAGTCACAATCAAGGAGCGACCAAGCGTTGAAGGGATCGACATCAAACACAGAAACTAAGGTACAATAACTGGATCTCTTTAGCCTTGTATTTGCATATGAGTAATGGGAGTTATGATTGGGATGTTGGTAAAAAGTAGGAGACTTTAAGTCATTTCTGCATGCATGATAAAACCCTTAATGCTAGTCCGTAGGAGGGATTTCCCACCCACAACAATAGTTTTAATAGGTTATGATTCAAATTTGAGTATGCATTAATTGTAAATCGAATTGCAAGTTATTGTTTTGAGTCAATTCAATCTTTATTTTATTTTCTAAACTAGCATAAACCTTTTTTTACTTGAGTAGAATATAATAGTTTAAGTGTTTGAATTATAAATAAAATAGGCTTGCTTTACTTCATTGGATACTACAAATGACTAAATATGCATATATTGTGCATAACATTTCACAAGTACACACTAACTCCAAGTTGATGATTAAATTAAACAAAGTTTATATCTATTTCCTTTGTATCAAAAGGAATTTATACAAATTAATTGTCATTTTTGGTGTCATTGTCAAAGAAATGTTGAAAAGAATTGGGAAATTTATAGTGTTAATTTAGAAAGAATATATGAATAGATATAGAAAAGTAGATACATATGAATAGAGATGGTAAGACACATTAAGACACAATTTTACACAAAAAAAAAACAAAAAAATGTTGTAAGTATCTATTTTGCTACCCTTAAATCATGTTAATTTAGGATGCATGAATAGACCTAGAGATCCTAGAGGAATATTTCTTTGTGGTACGAGAATAATTATTCCATCCACTCCACCTTGTGGTGTAGTAAGATCCACTTCATATGCTAACCCATTGGCAAGTAGATTAGGAAGAGGAGGAAAACCAAGTAGAATATTGGGACCTCAAGTGAAAGGAAAAAATGAAAAATAAAGTTCAAAAGGATAAGCTCGTAAATTAAGTGAAATTGTGGAAGTTGTATTATTTCTAGCTGATCCTATATAAGAAGGATTAATCGATCGATAAATAGAAGGACTAGAATTAGCAGTTGAAGCAAATCCAGTAGAAGGACCAAAACACCCTGTTCGATCTATGAGATATGAAATTATTTGGAAGACAACATGGCAGATGAAGAAGCAACATCAAATCTGGAAGAAGAGATAACTTTTGGGTTCTCTATTTTGGATCCTTAGATGAAAATTGAAATGAAAAATATTCCACCATCCTCATTACCAATTTTTCGTGGAATGGTAACTAAAGATCTTGATATATTTATCTCCGAATTTGATGTACTTTGTCATAGTTATGATTATTATGATGATGCAAAAAAGCTCAAATTGTTTCTTGCTACTCTTAAATATAAATTTTTGAGTTGGTTTATGGGATTCGGAGGTAATACCATTAAAACTTGTGATGATATGTGTAAATGTTTTCTTAAACAATATCAGGAGTATCATAAATCTAGATATTTACATGAAGAGATTTTTAATATGACACAAAGAGAAGAGGAAAGCTTATAATGTAGTGTTGAAATATTTCAATATAATCTTCAAAGTTCCAAGAAGAATAAATTGGATCCAAATATTCTTCTGATTATTTTTGTACAAGGAGTTAGGGATAAATGCATATATTTACTTAACCTCGTGGACCATGGGGATGTGTCTCAATTAACTTATCAAAAAAATTGTGATATGTGTTACTGATACTCTTGAGGTAAAGCTAAATCTTGTAAGGGACCCATGGATGTTATTTCTAAAGTCAATAAATAAACAATAGGAGGAGTAATTGGGGTTGAACCTATAAATTTATTAGATATATGTGTAATGTGTGTGTGTGCCATTGTATCTTTTTTGTTTTTATTAAGAACATATTTGTAGTAATTAATTTTATAAGGTTAAAATCTTCATTTGGTATTAGAAAAATTATTGGCTTAAGGAGGATACCTTTGTGGTGAGGGTTTTGTATTGAGTCTTTGATAAACCTTGTTACAGTGGGATATCTAAAGTATTGATTCTTCAAGTGAAAATAAATGACGAGCAGTTCGAAAATAGAGATCGAGAAATTTAATGGGAAAATTTTTGAGCTATGGAAGCTTAAGATGGAAGATCTATTGGTGCAAAAAGATCACTAACTTTAAATCTATTGGTGGAAAATTGTAAGTATCTATTTCACTAACTTTAAATCATGTTAATTTAGGATGCATGATTAGACCTAGAGATCCTAGAGGAATATGTCTTCATGGTAGAGGAAGAATTATTCCATCTGTCACACACCCAAGATGGAGCTAAATTAAAAAATAAAATAAATAATCCTCTTTATAAGAACAAATCCTCTCTCTCTATGGGTTCTAATTGAGACAGTTGGGAACCGACTCGACCTTATATTCAAGGATATTCGACTTTCAGAGACAAACATCTCTCTAATACCTTGATGGAATTGTTCTGTAATCAAACACATAACCTTTTGATTACCTGGTGCAGGGGTAAGGGTACATGCGACTTCTGTCTGTGCACTTCTGAAATGTAGAATTTCAGGTGCTAGCTCTTTTTCCGTTAACCCCCTCCTCCATATGTCCTATTATGAAACTCCGCCCATGTGAAAAATCATTGGGCGTGAGCTTATCCTCTATGTGACCACCGACTGTGACCTTACACCTATCAGAAGGCATTTTGCGATTTCAGGACTTTCGCCTGCAAGGCACCCTAACTCCTCTGATTCCCGAAACCCCGAAATGGGATAATAGTCCCTGGATCCTCCCTTATTCTTCACACATATGACCCCTTGCTATGACTTGGGGCCAAACCTTTGAGTGCGTTGGGATTTCATGTTTCACAACTTCTGGGTGTATTCACCTCCGTTCTCCCAGGGTACGAAATCCTAATTCTTCAGATCTGACGGCCTAGATCCTTCCTCAATCTGATGGCTCAGATAAAACCACAATTTCATGACTCACGACTTCTGGGTAGCAGCTTCCTTCACACTCCCAACTCCCAAAATGCCAAAATTTCGGAGCGCCAAATCAACGACTCACGCTCCTCCAGATCTGATGACCACTATCTCTCCTTTGACCTTTCCCTCTCCCGCGAGTCAGTGAAATGATGAACCCTCACCACGTGTCCCCTTTCGATGGATGGTCCCGATGATTTTGAGACTTCATGACTCCCCTGGACAATCAATGGTCCAGATCTCTCCTTCGATCGACGACTATGATCAAGTCACGATTTCGCGTATCACAATTTCTTATAAATCTTCCCTTTGAATTCTTTGATGTGCGAGTCAACGAAATGTTGATCGCTCGCCACACGTCCCTTCTGATGGATGGTCCTGATGATTTCATGATTTCTCATGACTCTCCCCTTTGACTTCTCCCATCTACGAGTCAACGAAATACTAATCTTTTGTCACCTGTCTCCCAGACAATGGACGGTCTCGATGATTTCGGGACTTTGCCAGTTCTTAAAGTCCACTCTCTTGTTCTCTTTCAAAAGGTTAAGGTGCGTGCACCTTACCTCTAAATCAATGGTTTTTGATCCCAACACTTAGATCCAACGGTCCAAATTTGATCTCCTCTTGCATGCTCTTCTAATGGTCTAGATGTGAATTTCAATGGCCTAGATCTTTCACAGTGCTCGATCCAACAACCATTGTCGCTCCTCCTCCTAAGATTTCACTTTCTTCCCTGACTTGGAATATTTCATATGTTCCAAAGGCATCAGCCTTCGGTTTACCTCCTGTGAGCCCTGATATAGGGGTCTCAACTTTCCTCTTCCCTTTGGAGCTTACGAACTTGAAACAAGTTCGCCTCTTGGACCTCATCTGCGCTTCTAAAAAGAGCTTATCTCTTCTAATCTTGGTTCTTAGGGAATTTAGAATTCCCATATACTATTGCATTAATATTCTCACGTAAGATCGACGGTCCATGACCTTCCTTGATCCAACGGTCCATATTACATCGTAACTTCGGGTTTCAGAAGTTTAGTCACGCCAATGTGCAAATCTTCCGATGTGAGAATCCATGATCTCACCAATCTGACGATCAAGGAGGGTCCCAATAGATACTTAGATCTACGACCCATATCATGTCACAACTTCAGGTTTCATAAGTTTATTCATGCCAATGTGCGAATCCCCTGATGTGCGAATCCTCGATCTTTTCAATCCAACGATCAAGGAGGGTCCTGATAGATTCTTAGATCTATGGTCTAGATCGCATCATGACTTCAGGTTTTGGATTTCAGAGAATCTGTCCCCTTCATGATGACTACCAACATTCATCGAACTTGCGAAGACTGAAGGAGTCAAGGCGTTAATGCCTACGCTCCTTTCTCAAATCTAACGATGACGACAGACCTTGGATCCTCCCGAAAGGATCTCATTCGTTAATATTCTAAATGAAAGGATATTCCCTTTCGATACTTACATCTCTCTATCCTTCCTGAGCTTCATCAGTTATGAAGGACTTAAGAGCATTGTGCTTTTTCTACTGGACTTAACACTTGGAATAATTCTTCCGCGCACCCCTTATGTTCATTCCTCAAATCTATAAATTAAGTAGTTCCCAGTCTCTGCCTGCCTTGCTGAGAGCCTATGCATATGTGCACTACCTCTCCTAAGATTAATAAACTCCATCCTCCAAGGGACTCGGAATGACTAGGTGGTTCGACATGCATACATGAAACTTTACCTAAGGTCGACAACCTCATAGTTTGTGGCTCTAGCTTAGGCCACCACAAGATGCAAGCATTTACGAGTACAACAACACGTCCAATTCATACAATTTTCTACTTGCCTAATTACACCATCAAGAATATAAAAAATGATACAATATAAAAAATTAATCAAACATATCCATCCCTACAACGTTCATAAGATATCCAACTTAATTCGCAGTACCACTTAAATACACAAGATATGCAATTACTTATCTATTACAGGTAGTAGCCAACTAACTGAATGTGGTTGTTTGTCCTTCTACCCGACTATAGGCTCAGAGGAATTCATTATTAGAACTATGGCCACCCCGTGCCAACACATGATATCACCAGGGAACTCTCACAGTTTTCAAGGGTTATTTCTCTGTTTCAGCTTCTACTCGGGTTCTATTCTTTGAAAATTTCAGAGATTCCTCTATGTTATGGCCTCGATGAGTTTTATCATATGCTCACTCAACATCAAGCTCACAACCTTCTATTCATTATCTCTGAGAGATCTCCACACATCTCCCTTACAATCTTGTGCTCTCATCCCCCCTGTCTCCTCTCTGGTTATTTGTGTGTATCTATCTTACCTTCCTTCTTTTGGAAGGTTCCCAACCCATCACGTTCCTTCTGTCAAAAGGAAGCTCAGGTATTTCGGTCTCTATGGTACTTCAGGCTGACATTCTGCAGCTAGACCTTGCTCCCATTCATGGGTGTGGTTGATAATTCAACCACTGGTCCTTTCTTCATTAACTGATTTCTCTCCTTGGGATCCGGAGAGGCTTATTATCTTAGCAAAGGAAGTTTGGGTCATTTGAGATAATTGACCCTCTCTACAGTCTCCTCACTCTTTCCTCTATTGATATCATGGCGATTACTTTCAAGGCTTCACCACCCATAGTCATTTATTGGCAACTCAAACAATAATAAATTTACACTATCCACATACCTTAGCATGGTAATCCTATGTTATGATTAATTACAAGTTGGGGGAAACATGGATGTTCCACCATCCATTCCATCTCATGGTGTAGTAATATCCACTTCATCTACTAACCCATTGGCAGGTAGTTTCATAAGGGGAGGACATCCAAGTAGAATATTGGTACCTCAAGTGAAAGGAAAAAATGCAAAAGAAAGTTTAAAAGGATAAGGTCCTAAATTAAGTGAAACTGTGGAAGTTGTATTATTTCCATCTGATCCTATACAAGAAGGATTAATCAATGGAGAAATAGAATAACTCAAATTATTAGTTCAAGAAAATCCAGTAGAAAGACCATAACACCTTGTTCCATCTACGACATCTAAAATTGTTTGGAAGACAACATGGAAGAAGAAGAAGCATCAAATGTGGAAGAAGAGATAACTTTTGGGTTCCTTATTTTGCATCCCGAGACAAAAATTCAAATGAAAAATATTCCACCATCATCATTACCAAATTTTCATGGAATCCTAATTAAATATCTTGATACATTTCTCTTTGAATTTGATGTACTTTTTCATAATTATGATTATTTTGATGATGCAAAAAAGCTCAAATTGTTTCTTTCTACTCTTAAATATGCATCTTTGAGTTGGTTTATGCGATTAGGTGGTAATAGAATTAAAAATTGTGATGATATGTGTAAATATTTTCTTAAACAATATCAAGTGTATCATAAAGATGGAGATTTACATGAAGATATTTTTAATATGACACAAAGAGAAGAGGAAAGATTAGAATATTGAGTTGAAATATTTCAATATAATCTTCAAAGTTCCAAGAAGAATAAATTGGATCCAAATATTCTTCTAATTATTTTTGTACGAGGATTTTGGGATAAATACATAGATTTAATTAACCTCATGGGCCATGGGTATGTGTCTCAATTAAATTATCAGGAAATTTGTGATGTGTGTTAGTGATACTCTCAAGGTAAAGCTAAATCTCGTAAGGGACCCAGAGATATTATTTCTAAACTCAATAAATCAACAACAAGAGGAGTAATTGGGGTTGAATATGGAAATTTATTAGATATTTGTCTAATGTGTGTGTGTGTGTGTCATTGTATCTTCTCTGTTTTTATTAAGAATGTATTTTCAGTAATTAATTTTACAAGGTTAAAATTTGCATTTGGTATCAGAGAAATTATTGTCTTAAGGGGGATTCCCTTGTGGTGAGGGTTTTTTCTTGAGTCTGTGATAAACATTGTTATAGTGGGAGCTCTAAAGTATTGATTCTTCAAGTGAAAATAAATCACGAGCAATTCAAAAATATAGATCGAGAAATTTAATGGGAAAAGTTTTGAGCTATGGAAGCTTAAGATGGAAGATCTATTTGTGGAAAAAGATCACTAACTTTAAATATATTGGTGGAAAATTGTAAGTATCTGTTTCACTAACTTTAAATCATGTTAATTTAGGATGCATGATTAGACCTAGAGATACTAGAGGGATATTTTTTCGTGGCACATGAAGAATTATTCCATCCATTCCAATTCATGGTGTAGTAAGCGCCACTTCATTTCCTAACCCATTGGTAGGTAGATTCGAAAGAGGAGGAAAACCAAGAAGAATATTGGGACCTCAAGTGAAAGGAAAAGATTCAAAAGAAAGTTCAAAAGGATAAGCTCCTAAATTAAGTGAAACTAAGGAAGTTGTATTATTTCCATCTGATCCTATACAAGAAGGATTAATCAATGGAAAAATATAATAACTCAAATTATTATTTGAAGCAAATCCAGTAGAATGAACATAACACCTCATTCCATATACAAGATCTGAAATTCTTTGGAAGAAAACATGCCAGAAGAAGAAGCATCAAATGTGGAAGAAGAGATAACTTTTGGGTTCCCTATTTTGGATCCTGAGATGAAAATTCAAATGAAAAATATTCCACCATCATCATTAACAAATTTTCATGGAATGGTAATTAAAGATCTTGATACATTTCTCTTTGAATTTGATGTACTTTTTCATAGTTATGATTATTTTGGTGTTGAAAAAAAACTCAAATTGTTTATTTCTGCTCTTAAATATGCATCTTTGAGATGGTTTATGGGATTACGAGGTAATACCATTAAAACCTGGGATGATATGCACACATTTTTTCTTAAAAAATATTAGGAGTATCGTAAAGCTAGATATTTACATGAAGGGATTTTTAAGATGACACAAAGAGAAGAGGAAAGATTAGAATATTTTGTTGAAACATTTCAATATAATCTTCAAAGGTCCAAGAAAAATAAATTGGATCCAAATATTCTTTGGATTATTTTTGTACGAGGAGTTAGGGATAAATGCATATATTTAACTAACCTCGTGGGCCATGGGGATCTATCTCAATTGAATTACCAGGAAATTTGTGATATGTGTTAGTGCTACTCTCGAGGTAAAGCTAAATCTGGTAAGAGACCCAAACATGTTATTTCTAAAGTCAATAAATCAACAACAGGAGGAGTAATTGGGGTTGAAGCTAGAAATTTATTAGATAACATTAGAATTGATATTCTTAGCTCTCTTAGCTCACAACCGGATATATTACAAACTGAAAATAAGATGATGAGAATGAAAATTTATCTATTTTTTGTTCCAAATGTAGAAAGAAATATACATTAAGAGATTTTCATCTTAACAATATTGATATTTGTGTTATTTGTGCAGAAAATCATACAACAAACAATTGTCATTTATTACCAAAACCCAAAGTGCTATATCAGTTAAATAATGGAGGAACATAACATATTTTTTTCATGGCACAAAAATGATCATGGAATCATCAAGCATCAGGTATGACACAAGACCCTGCACAACATTATGCTTCATATTATACTAATCAACGATATTCCCATCAAAACTGGTTTCCACCAATTCCTTGGAAAACATGGCCTCCTCAATAAGTTTAAAATCAACCTTGGAAACAAGGATGGAAGGGGATTACTTATGGAAATATGTTGGATCTTCCTTGGTCTTCACAATGATGTCAATATCCCCAACAAATCCAACAACAACAATATCCTCCACAAATCCAACGAAAACAATATCCTTCACAATCTCAACAACAACAATTCAAATTACCAAGCAATCAACACCATCAAAGACCAACTCAAATACTTGCTCGACCCAATCCAAATCCAAACAATAAGGTATATTAGCCTTCTTACAATAATAAGTTACAAACTTTTCCAACATATATGATTACCCCTATTGATTTACAAGATATCCATTTATGATTAGGGAAAGTAGTTAATAAAAAAATTCCAATCAATATTGAAGAGGAAAATGAGGAGGAAACTCTTAATCAATCAAAAAATAATGATAGTCCTACTCCAATAATACAAAATTATTCTCCACAAATAGATCCATCACAATCATCTAAGTCACATCTCTATCCATAGAGATTAACATTGGAAAAACCTATAATTATCTTGAAATTGATTTAGTAGGAGAATTGAAGAATGTTTGTGTTAAAATTCACTTATTTCAAGCTATTAAAAATGTTCCAATTTATGCATAAGTATTTAGGAAATTATGTTTAAGAATACTAGGAAGAAAGAAAAAGGATCCACAAATTGTTCAAATCATTAGAAATTAGCAAATTTGATAGAAGGTAAAAATTTTATGGAAAAATATGTTGATCCTCGAAGTCCTAGTGTCAATATTCATATCAACAATAACTCAATTACAAATAATTCAATTAACTTGGGAGTTGTAATTAATGTAATGACTAAAGGAACCATGAAAAATTCAATTTAATTAATCTTCGTCAGACTCCTAGAATATTACAATTAGCATATAGATGTACCATTAAACCTGAAGGAGTATTAGAAGACATCATTGTTCCTTAGATTCCTGGAAATACCTCACAAATTTTATGTTTTTACAGTCAAATTCTAATCTTGTTGGTTACCTAATAATTTTATAAAGATCATGGTTAGCTATTGTTGATGCATTCATTAGTTGTAGATCTAGGGATATAAAAAATTTAACATGGATATTTAGTTAAAAATTTTACTTTGTACCCATTATAAAAACCTTCAATAGATCCATAAATTTCTCAATGGATTGATAATGAAAGTAGTGATGATGAATTCCTACAATCAATATTAATAATTTTTCAAGCTATGATTTGTTGGGTATGTGTTATTTTCTTTGCAATATTAGTCCCATGTATTGTACATT
>JASDQU010312296.1:0-13573 GCA_032191745.1 Picea mariana | reverse complement strand
AAGGGGAAGAAAACCCAACAAAACTTCTTTAATATAGATTCAATAACCAAGTACAGTACCAGAATAACTCTCTCTCTACGAGAGACAAACTACCATGATGCTAGACCAGAAAATAATCAAAGAACCATAGCCAATCCAATGCCAAGACAATAAACCAAACACTAGAGAATATCCTCTCCCAAGCAATGCGCCTCTCTCTCTTCCTTCTTCCGGCAATTGGTAACTGCAGGTTCCTTCAATACTTGCGCACTAGATGAGTGAGTTGAGTGAGTGAACAAATGAGGCGTTGGCTTCCTTTATTTATACAAGCTGGAAAGCGCTGAAAGGAGGTGTCTCTTCACTGGCAGGGCCGACTTCTCTTTCTAGGTAGTTAGAACCACTTTAATTTGCCTGGGGGCTGACTTCTTAAAATGCATATTACATTTAGGATTTGACCAATCCGCAGAAGGGGATAAGAATTTTCTTTGCAGTTACACAATATTTCAATGCTCCCTCTTAACAAGAAGGATATTCTTTATCTCTTGATAGGTCACTGGATGTCATCATCAACTGAACAATATCATCCGGGCAATATCATCAACTGGATAATCATCATCAACTGGACAACAACATCAACTGGATAACATCATCAACTGGGTAACAACATTCACTGGATAACATCATCAATTGGGTAACATCATCAACTGGGCAACATCATCAACTAGGTAACATCACCAACTAGGCAACATCATCAACTAGGTAACATCACCAACTAGGCAACATCATCAACTGGGCAACAGCATCAACTGGATAACAAGAGGCATCAATATAATCCACTTGGTCATCTGGCATCACGATCACTGACTGGTTCTCCTTGAATCCATATTAAAGAAGTTTTGTTCTCTTTATCTTCGCACAGAAGATACTCTTTCTTTCTTTCATCTTCACGCAGAAGATACTCTTTCTTATCTTCACACAGAAGATATCTTATCTTCACACAGAAGATGTCTTATCTTCACACAAAAGATATTCTATGAGTTTTTCCATTCCTTTTATGTTCTCCCTTCTTTTGTAGTCATCTATCTCACCCATCCACTGGGGAGGACTACTACCATAGCTTTACTACTAGTCATCCCACATGAACTAGAGAAGCTAAGATGCTAGCCTGGGCAAGACTAGACTCTCTTTCCATGATCCACGTAGGATCACGACACAAACCTCAAGAGCCAACTAACCATTCCACATGGTCAAGGTTTGTGTTCCAAGCTACTCAATCCTTGGCCAGAGGAGAGTATCTTCTCACTGCCCCTTGGAGAAACATCCACACTTCTCTCTACGAGGGTGGTCACACCCCTCTCTATGAGGGTATTCTAGCATGTCCCTAGAGTATCCAAAATTCAACACTTGGACAGAGGCCAACCTTGGCAAATTTCTCATTCCCGTTCTCTACGAAGGTCTCTTCTCTTTTCCTTCTCTATGAAGGTCTACCTGTGGGATTTCTCATTCCTTCTCTACGAAGATCTCTTCCTTCTCTACGAAGGTATAGCTATGGGATCTGAAAAAGTCTCTTGTGGTCCAAAATCTTTCCATGGTATAATACCATGCTACCCATTTGTTGGGCACCATCCATCTACTGGATAACTTTCATCTTGATCAAAATATCTCATTACTCATCCATTGAATAAATTGTTCCATGGACAACTGCTTTCCTAATTGCACCAAATCACAATCCTCCATTTTGAACTTGGAGACATAGCTCCCTCTTGCACCAAACTAAGAGCTTCTTTAACTGTGTAACATTTGATAATCATCATCCTTGAAGTTCTCTTCTGTAATATCTTGGGTTCCTTCTTGAGTTCGAACATTTCTTTTCTTTCTGACTTGATACTGGATCAACCTGCTCCCTCTGCATCTATAAGAATGGTACTAGAGAAACCTGCAGTTACCTGCATCTCATCAACTATATTTGAGTATCCATCTTTCTCTTCATCTTGAACATTTGTGTTCTGCATCTTTAGGAGCCTCCTGCTCCTATATAAATACTGGATACTGTCTAGTTCTTATTGACTGTCACCATATCATAAGTCCTTCGCATGTTTTCTAACTTCTGCAAGTCAAGGCATAAGTTCTTTCTTCCGAGACCTGTAACTTACTTACAGTGTGCTTTCTGAGATATGTCGCTTAGCCAATCAGTCAATATCAATAAGCAGTAATCAAATAAAACTATACCATGATTTCTATCAGAGTAGTACACATCTTTTCTTAAGTAAAACTTGTTCAACCATGTACACATCTGAAACCCTAATCATGAATAAGACTTTTGAACTCTTTTTCACTCTAGCTATGAAATTACCAAATTTTCCCTTACNCAAGATACTAAAAATAAACATGAATACTTATCTTTTGTTTTTGTGTGGGGAGGCTCCACGGACTCCACCATTTGCTATCTTTCTTCAAATCAATTGTCTTCAACTTAAAGTACATAATCCTCAATTTCTACTAAAGCTTTCTTTGAGGGAGGAGATTCCTCTTCCTCTGCCACATGTGCTTGATGCTTTCTTTTCCCTTTTCCTTGAGGACAGTCATAGGAAATGTGTTCGAACTTTTGACAGTTGTAGCATCTGATCTTTGAAACATCTTTCTTCTTATCTGGAACTCTTACGGAGTTAGCTTCTTTATTGTTCTTTTGAACTATAAGAGCTTCCTCTTCGTCAACAATTAATCTATTATGTTGGTCTGCAAGTCTAGATTCTTCGTGTGTGCAATCTGCCCATAACTTATCAAACTTGGGTAACTTGCTTCTTGCACACACTCCTTGTACAAAAGGAATCCAAAATGTTGGAAACCTATTTAGGGTTGTGGTTACAAGCTCTTTGTCACTAATGACATCTCCAATAGTTGCAAGCTGATCTCTAATCTGAGAAACTCTCATAAGATAGGATGAGACAAATTCTGAGTTTTACATCTTCATATTACAAAGTTGATTTCTTAAGGCAAGATTCTAGCTAGTGTCTTTGCTTTCATATAACCCGATGAGTGCTTTATACATTTTCCTTGTTGTCTGTAGTTCGGATATACGAGGGATCAAGTGATCCTTTACTGAATCTGACACGACTCTCTTATGCTTGGTCTTTTTCTCTTCTTCCTCTGGTTCTGGTACACCTACTAATGACATCTCCAATAGCTGCAAGCTGATCTCTAATCTGAGAAACTCTCATAAGATAGGATGAGACAGATTCTGAGTTTTCCATCTTCATATTACGAAGTTGAATTCTTAAGGCAAGATTCTGGCTAATGTCTTTGCTTTCATATAACCTGATGAGTGTTTCATACATTTGCCTTGTTGTTTGTAGTTTGGATATATGAGGGATCAAGTGATCCTTTACTGAATCTGACATGATTCTCTTATGCTTGGTCTTTTGCTCTTCTTCCTCTGGTTCTGGTACACCCACTGTAACATGTTCTAGGAGATCATTCTCGTCTAGAATCATCTGCAACCTATGCTTCCAAGATCTGAAGTTTCCAGATCCTTCCATCTTGTCTTCTACCCTCATGTTGGTAGCCATTCTTTCTTGCAATAGAAACCCTAGCTCTTTGGGCTATAGAAATAATAGAAAAAACAAATTTCTTGGATCTGAAAACCGAACTCACCAAAAGATGCGCTAGACTAAGGCGAGTATGTTGGTATAGTCAGTTTCTGAAAATTCCAATTTCTGACCCTTGAAACTGGACCTGCGAAATTCTGGACTGCAACTTTCTGGTTCTGGTTCTGGTTTGACTTTTTGGGGGTTCTGCCCACTGAAAATCTTCGATTCTTGTGCCAAAAGATGTGCCTAGGAACAACACAATTCCCAATGTGGTTTGCAGCCAAAAAAACCAAATATTGAAGAAACCCTAATTTTTGAATCCCGATAAGACTGAATCTGCGACAATGCTCTTTCAGGCATGCTCTGATACCATGTTAAGTTTCTTCCTTAAGCTGTTATTATTAATCTCGGGTTCAATAGTAACTATTACAATTATATCAACAACATAATAAGGATCTTACTGAAAGAAACAAGATCACAAAGTACACAAGCATTTATCCTGGGAAACCATCAAGGGGAAGAAAACCCAACAAAACTTCTTTAATATAGATTCAAAAACCAAGTATAGTACTAGAATAACTCTCTCTCTACGAGAGACAAAATACCATGATGCTAGACCAGAAAATAATCAAAGAACCATAGCCAATCCAATGCCAAGACAATAAACTAAACACTAGAGAATATCCTCTCCCAAGCAATGCACCTCTCTCTCTTTCTTCTTCTGGTAACTGCAGCTTCCTTCAATACTTGTGCACTAGATGAGTGAGCTGAGTGAGTGAAGAAATGAAGCGTTGGCTTCCTTTATTTATACAAACTGGCAAGTGCTGAAAGAGGGTGTCTCTTCACTGGCAAGGCCGACTTCTCTTTCTGGGTAGTTAGAATCACTTTAATTTGCCTGGGGGGTGACTTCTTAATTTGCATATTACATTTAGGATTTGACCAATCCGCAAAAGGGGATAAGAATATTCTTTGCAATTACACAATATTTCAACACCATGTCCTCATGGAAGAGTAGGAAGCAATCAAGTATTTCTCTCAGCACGGCAGAAGCGGAATACATTGTTGCATGTTCCACCAGTTGTGAAGCCATATGGCTTCGGATGTTGTTGACAGATCTATTTGATCTGGAGATGGAAGCCACCGTGATCTTATGTGATAACCAGAGTAGTATAAAAATGATGTGTTCCATGATGAGTCGAAGCACATAGAGATCTAGTATCACTTCATTCATGATATGATGCAAAGAGGAGCTATAAAGCTCCAATATGATAGCACAGATGAACAGGTTGTAGATGTGTTGACCAAGCCTCTGTCTCGTGTAAAGTTTCAACACTTTCGAGACCAGCTTGCTATAGTCCGAAAGGACCTCCCTCAAAAGGGGGAGTAGTGATGATGATACTATGGTATCCTAACCAATAGCGGGTAGCTCAGTTAGGATTTTATCTCATGGGGGACTGATCATACCTGGACAGATCCCGAAGGTCCGTAAGGACGGGTTGTCAAAGTAATTGTGCATGTATATGCTAGCTTTGGTCAGTAGTGGTAGCTCTGTTAGGATTTTATATCCTAGGGAATCTTTTGATTCATGGGAAGATCCTTTGGATCTGTCAGAGTACCACAAGATGTTGATGTCAGCCTTATGCTAAATATTTCCAGCTTCGTGTTGATGTTGTTGAGATGCTAGCTTCGTGATAAAGATTTCCAGCTTCTTGTTGATGTTGTTGAGATGCCAACTTCGTGTTGAAGATTTCCAGCTTCGTGCCGATGTTGTTGAGATGCCAGCTTCATGCTGAAGATTTCCTACCTAGTGCTGATGTTGATGATGCTCCAGCCTTCATGTTGTGATGTTGTTGTTGTTGATGTTGTATCAGCCTTGTGTTGTTATTGATGATGATGATGTATTAGTGTTGTACTAATCCATGTCGATGCAGATGATGACGATGCTATTCTAGCTCCTTGTTGTGGATGATGATATTGATGATGAGAATGTTGAGATTATGTACCTTGGGAAGTGTTCCCTGTGTGTTTGTGAGCTCCTGAACACATGTGGGAAGTACTATGTACTTTGTGCCTTGTACTTTATGTCTAATTTCACTTTGACTTAGGAGATTTAAGTCAAAAGTGAAATTTGGTCATTTAAGCCTAAAATGACTATTAATTCACTTTGTGGGTGAATTAGGAGACATAAAGTGAACATAGGGAACTTAACCCATAGTGGGTTTGAGAGTGAGATTATTATGGGATGATCTCAACCTTTGATTAGACTTGAGATGGGATGATCTCAACAGTTCATATTTTAGGTTTCCTTATGGAGGTTCAAGAGGGGCGCAAAGGGCAAGGAGGAGCTCATTCACTCACTTGTTCACTTGGAGAGTTTGAGAGCGAGCATGAGCATGAGGTTTCAGGCATATGTTGAGGCTAGCTTAGGCGCTCCCTTCCATGGAGAGAGCCAGCAGGATTAGGGCCTTGTTTATTTAGTGTTGAGATTCTTGTTCTGAGAAGGGTGCACTTGGTGAGGAAGGTGCATCATCAGTGGGGAGGAATTTCAGAGCTCAGATTGCAGTGAGGTATGTTTCAGAGGGAGGCTACTCATCAGTATCAGAGTATTGTGGAGGGGTTTCTTGTTCAGAGCTTTCAGTTGGCTTCTAGCTCCAGTTCAATGGTCTTGTCAGCATTTCTGGAGGGCACACCATCCTAGGGCACTCTTGCTTCATTTGGACTAGTGTTGCAGCTTGGATCAAGCTACTATTGTATCAGGTTCATCTATATTTTGTACTTGTTGTATTCCACCATCCATTCTCCTCATATATAGACATATATTCCAAACTGGTTTTCCCCAGAGGGGGTTTTATCCAGGGTCATGTTGACCAAAAATACCAGTGTACAATTTCATGTATGTTAGAGTGTAGAACTATTGTATTTTCAGCTATAAAGATCTCTAGGTGTGTTACATTTATTTTGGTATGCATGTGTTAACCCTTGGTGACTAAAACTACATGCTAGAGCACCTAAATTGCTAATGTAACCGTAACAAATCAGAAAGAAGTTCTTGAACTGTTGGCTGTTCTAAAACAGCAGCAAAACCTTCATTGACAATTGAAACTTAGAGCCAACTTGAGGTCAAAGACAGACCTAGTTGGCAAATTGATAGGTCCTGGAAAATCTTCAGGGAAAAACTTTCGATGATTTATAGATATGTCGGTTAGTGTTCCAAATGTTGTTGATGTTGTTGCCCTCTCTCTCTCCTAATGATGTTGTAGAATACCCTTCTTGTTAGGGGGGTTGTTGAAATATTGTAACTGGAAAGAGTATTCTATTTATTATTGAGTCATTATTCATTAGATCAATCCCCTTTTGTGGATTGATCATGTCGGGCATTGTAATTGACCAAATCCCCTTTTGCAGATAGGTCAAACCCTAATTGTATTATGCAAATTAAGAAGTGTTGAATTTAATGCAGCTGCAAGAGCCATTCTCCCTGGAGGATGGCTTAAGACCCTAGTTGTGGACTAGGGCTCCCAGTACACTCCTGGGATTCTTGGTCTGGGACCAAGCAGTTAGACCCATGGAAAAAGACTCTTAAGAGGGCCCCCAGTAGATAAATGGGGTTTTTGGTCTGGGACCAAGCAACAAAAGACCCTTGAGAGGGCCCCCAGTAGATAACTGGGGTTCTTGGTCTGGGACCAAGCAGTAAAGACCCTTGAAAGGGCCCCCAGTAGATGACTGGGGTTCTTGGTCTGGGACCAAGCAGTTTAAGTCCCTAGATATGTCTAGGACCCCTGGATGTGTTCCAAGGTACCCATGTCTAAAGAATGGGTTGATCCTTGGTCTTGTACCTTGGTGGATAAGACCCCAGATATGTTCTGGGGCAACCTGATCTTTGATCAGGTAGTTCTTGGTGTAATACCAAGATTTGTTGGTGTGTGATCCTCTTCCTCTCTTCCAGGATGGTCCACAGGACCTAGGAGAGATTTTGGAGAAGAGCATAGCACACCTGAGAGATAATAGGCCACGAAAGTATGCTCAGATAAGTCTATGTGTCATGGATCTGCCTCAAGGGTCAGATCTCTATCAAGAGAAGTATAGGACAGTCAAGCCACCATGAAAAACCTCACACAAGCACACCCAAAACCCCACACAGCAACAAACCCTCACACATGTAATAATCTGCCAGTAGAAGGAGGGACGGTTGCCTGTAAAGAAGGTCCAACCACCTTGCTAGGATGTCGCGGCCTTCAAGATCCCAGATCTAGGGGACGACAGACTTCAAGGAGGGTTTCACTGGCTATAGGAGAGGGCCGACTGGCAATAGTCAAGAACAGAGAAGAGGACAACAACTTTAACACTTTGCAACAACACAAGAAGCCTCAAATCAGCAACCCTTAACTCAGAGAATACACCTGGCAGCAGCAAGAGAAGAATCTTCAACACAACAAAAGAAGACAAGGAACATGCACCAACAAAAGAAGTGAAAACTGGACTGTCAAAGGAGGCCGCAGTTTTCTGTCAAAGGGAGGCTACAGCTATAACAGAATCTCAGAGCAATCCGCCAGCCTTGGAGAGGAGAAAGTGAATGTAAGTGAATAGTGAAGGGGGACGGTTCTTATTTATACTTTTAGGCTAGGGTTAGCGTAAAAAAAATTTTTAATTAAAATAACATATTTAATTAATATAAATATTAATTTAAATATGTTATAATTAATCATTAATTAATATTCTTCATATTAACCCCTAAAACAAAAAAAAACAAACCCCCAATCAAACTCAAGCTCAAGAACCAAGGGTGGGGGTTTTAGGAGAGGTTCACTTAGTGGCAACACATGTCCATATAATTCTCAAGGGGACCAATTAACTTTATCATCACTGCATATGGGATACATCCCCCATGTGGTCATGCCCATCTTCAAAATCTCTCCTAGGTCCTGTGGACCATCCTGGAAGAGAGGAAGAGGATCACACACCAACAAATCTTGGTTTTACACCAAGAACTACCTGATCAAAGATCAGGTTGCCCCAGAACATATCTGGGGTCTTATCCACCAAGGTACAAGACCAAGGATCAACCCATGCTTTAGACATGGGTACCCTGGAACATATCCAGGGGCCCTAGACATATCTAGGGACTTAAACTGCTTACTCCCAGACCAAGAACCCCATTCATCTACTGGGGGCCCTTTCAAGGGTCTTCACTGCTTGGTCCTAGACCAAGAACCCCAATTATCTACTGGGGGCCCTCTCAAGGGTCTTTTGTTGCTTGGTCCCAGACCAAGAACGCCATTTATCTACTAGGGGCCCTCTCAAGGGTCTTTTTCCATGGCTCTAACTGCTTGGTCCCAGACCAAGAATCCCAGGAGTGTACTGGGAGCCCTAGTCCACAACTAGGGTCTTAAGCCATCCTCCAGGGAGAATGGCTCTTGCAGCTGCATTAAATTCAACACTCCCTCTCAGCAAGAGAGGCATTCTCAGCTACACCAAGCTTGTCACGAAAGTACACAAACTTTGTCAGGGACAGTGGCTTGGTTAAAATATTTGTCGTTTGTTCTGCCGTCAGAACATATTGAATACTAAGAATGTTCTTCTGCACCATGTCCCGGACATAGTGATATCTCATCTCAATGTGTTTCGACCTGTCGTGAAACACTGGATTCTCGGTGAGCTGTATACCGCTCTGGTTGTCACAGTGAATGACTGTGGGTTCTAGCTCTGTACTGAATAAATCTGAAAGTAGCTTCCTAAGCCACACTGCTTCTTTGCTAGCAACACTTGCAGCAATGTATTCTGCTTCTGCAATGCTCTGGGCTATGGAGCCCTGTTTCCTGCTGGACCAGGAAATCATTGTTGAACCCAAACTGAAGCAATATCTGGAAGTGCTCTTCCGATCCACTATACTGCCCATCCATTCTGAATCTGTAAATCCATGAAGCATTACACCTCCACTGGAAGTGTATCTGAGACCATAAGCTATAGTTCCCCGAACATATCTCAAAATATGCTTAACAGCAACCATATGTATATGCTTCGGTTCACACATGAACTGGTTGAGGGCATTTACCGCATAACAAATGTTCGTTCTAGTATGTACGAGGTATATAAATGACCCAATGATCTGTCAATATAAGGTGGGGTCTTCTGGATCTAAACCTGTAACCTGATCTTGTAGCTTCTTTAGATTAGATATCATTGGAGTGGTCATGGACTTGTAGTCCATCATGCCAAATCTGCGGAGCACATCAACTGCATATTTACTCTGTGAGAGAAAGATCTCACCTGGTTTTTGCCACACCTCCAAGCCAAGAAAGTAGTGCATAAGACCCAAGTCCTTCATTTCAAATTTCGTTGAAAGCTCCCTCTTAGTCTGAGCTATCAAATGTTCCTCTCCAGTAAGGAACAAGTCATCCACATATAATAGTAAGATAACAGAATGATTCTGCACAATAAGGATTTGGATCTGCTATACTCTTGGTGAACCCAAGACTCTGAAGAAAACTGTCAATTCTTCCATACTAAGCTCGGAGCTTGTTTCAATCCATACAAGGCTTTCTTTATTTTGCAGACATGGGATTCTTTCCCATGGATCACAAAACCCTCTCTGATGTGTTCTTAATCCATGCACCCTCTGGATTAACCGATTCTTCAAATCCAAAAAGAAACCATTCCTAGAATGATCGGTGCAGTTGCATCCCAAGGGAAATATCGCTCTCCAATTTTCACAACAAGCTTCTCATTCTTTGTTATTGCTGCACTTAAATTATGAAAGTCTTCCAATGACATCTTTTGAGAATCAAAAGCCTGTGCCGCAGCCTCATTTCCCATTCCCTCTGGCAATAAGTGTCCACAGAGAGAAATTTCAATACCAGAGTCAGGTTGCATATTTGCAATTGCAGCTTTTGTTGAACTCCCATCAGGCTCCCGGAAGAATTTTCTAATGCAGTTAAACCCTAGACTGTCTCTTTCTCAGGAACACTGGATTTCATGTGTTGAGAATTTGGAAAAAGTATATCATGATTCATCCTTAGTTTTAATCAGGCAGAATCAAAGTCCAGGGAACGGCTGAATACAGGATCAGCACCTGGACTTTCTATATCTAAGAAATGGTTTCCCATGTTAGGCAATGAGTGCGATGTTTGTGCAAAATCTCCTTTGCCTTTCAAGTGCAATCCAGGAATACATATAGAGCTTGTTTTAGTCCTGGACAGCTCAGACATTTTGCCATTTTAGGGAGTCACCTGTGATGTCTGTTATATTCACATTCACAGTAGATGGTACCTGAGGCTCATCAGGTTGTTGATCAGAAAAGGGAAGTTCTTCATTGAATTTATAAGTCTCATTCATTCTACTCTCTCTTTTATCCTGCTCTATAAGTTGTAATCTGTCATTTCTTCCTGCATAAGTGGGGATTGGTCAGAAAGAGCTAAAACGCTTTTCAAGTCATATTCATCATCAAAGGTCAATTCCAGATATTCACCACTCTCGTTCCTTGCCAATTCATTTACATAGGTTTCCTTGGTCTGTATGTCAAATTGTTCGTGCTTTTCAGAATGATTGTGTGCCCAAATAAATTCTAGCTCTTGTGTGGCATCAGGTTGTGGAAACTGCTTGAAAGCTCTTTTACGAACTTCCCAATTAGATTGCATCTCAAATTTTCCTCTAGGCATGCTACCTAATATATTCTCAACCAATTGGCTATAAGTATTAGTTACCTCTATGTCTTCTTGTGCACGTAATAAAAGCATTTTCGGTGACCAACTTGCCATCAAGATTTCCATTCTCTGTGGAGCTATTTTGATCAGAGAAAGAATATATTTCTTTTCTAGGAAAAATATGAGTAACAGCTTCCTCATTTGGATTTGTCCTGTAATCCATTGGTTTGATTTCATCAACTTGTCCACCTTCTATCATAGGTTCAACATCTTGAACCCCTTGTAAAGTTTTAGTTCCCTCATCAGATTCTATACATGGATCTGGATCAGTCCTCGGTAGACTACTACCTAAATTAGAGGTCCTGAAATGAATGTCCGGTAGAATAATGGATGTAATGCATTCATAAGACTCATTGTTCTCTACTAGAAAGACATTATGTACCAGAACTTCATCCTGGATCTCTCTATGCTCCATCTGTTCTTCTCTGTTGCAACTGGATTTGACTAAAGACTCAGCTGCAACCTCCATCTGTCTTGACTGTCGTCTGCACTCGGTAAAACTGCATCTGTCTTGACTTCATTGAACTTTACTGACTCAGGAATGTTTAAATGTGAAGAATTTGTATCTTCTTGGTCAGAGGCAGCATTCCCAGTTTGCAAAGTAACATTATTTTGAGAATTTCGTTCCCTGAACTCATTAAATTTGCTTGAGCTTTCCTCGTGGTACATACCGACATTGTTAAGTTCTACTACTTCGAGGATATTTAAATTTGGAGGATCCATGTATTCTTCATTAGAGGACATGCTCTCAGAATGAGAAGCAACAATACTTTCAAACACTTGTTCCCTGCACTCATTACAATTGCCCAAGCTTTCTTCTTCCATAAACATTTGAGCCTCTGTCTGGGAGTGTTGTCTTCCTGAATCACTGAGTTGGGCAGAATGCTCTATCTCTACAATACTGTCTACAGAATCCTCAAACATTGAAGGGCCAACATGACTGCATATCACGTGTACAGAATTCTCATTTGTTGGATCATTGAAAACCAGACCAACAACAGATATATCCTGTGGAAAGAAAGAACAAACTGTCTGATCAGAACTTGTCTCGATTTCTGTTTCCTTGTTGCCTCCCTCAACAGGCTGCTTCAACCCTAAAATTAGGCTTCCTGCTGATCTGCAAAACAAACCCTTAAAAGTGGGTCTACGCAGGCTCAAACGTCTGCCACTATTGAGCCCTTTTCACGCCCTGAAGCTCTGATACCATGTTAGAATTAGGGAAAGAAAACAAGAATTTAATTTTCTTGTTTTCTTTCCCTAATTCTAACAAGAAGTCGGCCCCTAGGCCTAATTAAAGTGGTTTTAACCACTAAGAAGACAAGTCGGCCCTGCTCAGTGAAGAGACACCTTTCCAGCCCCTGCCAAACTGTATAAATAAAGGAAGCCAACACCTCATTATCTCACTCACTCATTCACTCATCAAGTGCGCAAGTTTGGTAGCTGCAGTTGAGAGAAGAAGGAAGAGAGAGGTGCATTGCTCAGTGTTGGATATTCTCTAGTGTTTTGGTTTATTGTCTTGGCATTGTATTGGCTATCTATATTTAGGAAGTTTTTGCTGGATTTTCTCCCCCATGAGGGTTTCCCAGGATAAATGTTGTGTATCTTGTGATTGAGTTTCTCTCAGTGATCCTACCTATGCTATTGTTATCTAGTAAATTGAAAAGAAACCTAATAATAGCTCAAAACCTAACAGAAAGTGCCCCTTTTTTCTTTGTTGTCGTTGTTAGCGTCGGAAGTCACTCCTGGATTGCTTCAAGGAGCAGAGCCCGACACCCATCAGTTTAATGTCACGATAGTTTTTAATAGAAGATCAAATGGAAAGAGACTCGGGGAGATACCACTCTAACTCAGGGACTGGTTCTAGCACGTAAAGAACAGAGGAGGTCTTGATCTAACTTCAGCCAGTAGGTTGATTAAAAGATGAGCAGGTGGAAGACTTGGTAAGAACGGTGGGCAAACGACTTTAGGCAACAGGCTTTCAGTGGTTTGCAGAGGAAAGACTCTGAACGCAAGATCCTCTTGGTTCAGGGTCTCAAGAAGCTGAAAAAGGGACTTGACTGGATCCTCCAATTCCAAGTCATTCAGCGCTGGGAAAAATCACAAGAACTGATCAGAAACAACGTAACTACTACAGTGATCCAACATTCATCATCCTGTAACAGTCACAACTCGACTGGATCCTCCAATTCCGAGCCGTTCTAACACAGCATAACAAAGACGTAAAAGAAACTGGCATTCATAAGGCAAGAAGTCTCAAAAGTCTATACATAACCAGAGTATCAGTGCTTTATCAAAGCTTTACAACCG
>JASDQU010312295.1:0-10329 GCA_032191745.1 Picea mariana | reverse complement strand
GTCAAATCCAAATTTCATTTTCCTTTCCCAAACAACATCTTTCCTTTCTGATCTCATTTAACATGTATATGTTGTTTGGATTCCTTATTGTTTCTGCCGCCAACTTTTCTGATCCTTCTTTCCTTATCTCACATTTCTTTGAGTCTTCAAATACACCCATCACTTCTATAGGATTTTGGACTTCTTCTAGGGTTGACATCAATGACAACCAATTTTCCAACAGGCCCAACCATCCTCAAAACTAGGGAAAATCCATGGCAGAATACTGTGTCTTAGCATGAAGCATGAAATCCTAGGGTGGAAAATAAGGTTGTAACAAATTTACAACACAATTACCATGATTTTTCATAGAATTGAAGGTTGTCTTCCATACATCATAGATTTGAAGGTTGCCTTCCATACATCAATTGGTTCTACAAGAATCCGGTGATAGCCTAGCTTTAGATCAATCTTACTAAAGAATTTGGCACCTTTAAGTTGATTAAGAGGATCATCAATTCAAGGGATTGGGTATTTATTCTTGACAATGATTTTGTTCATGGGTCTATAATCAATATATAGCCACCATGTCCCATCCTTCTTCTGCACCAACACAATTGGACTCCCACAAGGTGATGAGCTCAATCGAATGTGACCCTTTTGGATAAGCTCATGAAGTTGACACTTTATTTCCTCATTCTCTATAATGGAGCATCTATATATTATACCATTGGGTAAGGGGGCACTATGTATCAAATCAATGGGATGTTTGACCTGACAATGAAAAGGAACCCCTATAGGTGAAGCAAAGAGGTCTTTATACTCCTCTAAATTATTCTCCATGCACTTCTGCTATGTAGAGAGACCTTGTGTTGAAGTTGTGGTGGTTGTAGTAACCTTTCATTCACCTTCAGACCAAACCATGAAGAGGACACACTTCACAGTATAAGAGATTACCTTTTGACATTGTTTTGTCGAGATCAATGAAATTGCAGTAGTCAAAAATACCTCTTGTACCCTGTAGGGATGACCTCCAAAAATAATAATGACACTATGAGATTGAGACTCATAAACAACATGGTATTTCACATATAATATTTTTATAAAAGAACATCACAAACTTCAAGTGGGGAAACATCATACAATACCTCATCTTTGAAGGGAATGATGTCATAGGACAGGTGGTTCAACCAACTGATGTTGCATGGTTAGAGATGTGGCATTTTCAGAAGCTTCAATCTCTTGATTACCTTGGTTGAGATCAGGTTCTTCTGGCTCCCATTGTCAACAATGAAATGTAGTGGGGTCCCCTTCACCCACATGTGTGAATGGAAGAGGCATTCCCCTTCCACAAGATTATTTGACTCGTCTGGTTAGATATTTGTGGTTGCAATAGTAGCACTAGGTTCTACATTGATGATATGATTTACGTTATCATGTTCCAAATCAAAGTCTAAGTTAAGGTCTGACTTTTTTTCTTTAAGTCCAACTAACAATAATTGTTTTGAGGACCATTCATCAGTGTTGTGCCATGGGATTTTCTGGAATTCACACCACTTTCCACTATTGTTTTTCAACTTCCCATTACCCTTCTTTTCCCATGGCTTGAATTGATTTTCTTGAGGTTGGCCTTCCTTACTCTGTCCCTTGTTCTATGAGTTAGGGTCTCCTTTACCATGCTTTTGTTGTTTCATATTTTCATACCCAAACTCCTGCTTATTCTTCTTCTTAAATTTCTACTCGATATTGTTGGCCCTTGGTTATGGAAGGGAGTGAAGATCAAGGAAGAAAAGGTGAAATGTGAACTGCGCAGAAGACACGGTGACTGTTACTTGGTCAAAGTGAGAAAAAGAGAAAAAAATATGGAGCGAAGCCCAAGAAAGAAATTCATTGGATGAGGAGATCGAGGATGACAGATCAACAAGGAAGAAGGATCGTGGACAACTCAACAAGTGGAAAAATCCACAGTTAGATGCTTTGGAGCACAGCGCGAGAAGGAAGGAAAGACATGCTGGCGAAGCCCTGAAAATGCGGGTCAAGTTGACCTAGGGTTTTAGACACCTAGGGTTTTGGTATCTAGGGTTTTGACATCTAGGCTCCGGCCTAAGGATGTCGGTGAGCTATTGTAATGTATAAATAAAGGTCAAGAGGATATGGGTTGGGTTGTTGTTGTTGTCATTATTACTAGACTCGATCTAGTTGTTGGTATGTTGTGAAATATTATTGTGGTGTGAGAGAGAAGTGCTAAGTGTGAGAGCCTTCTGGTATTGTAAGATCTTCAGCTGGGTGCGAAGATCAACCCTGCAGCTGGGTGCATAGGAAGGGGGAGAGATAGCGAGAAGAGAGAGATCTTCTGGTTAAGAGCGTAGATCATAACTGTATGCTTTCATCTTAATATATTATAAAGCACAGTTTTGTGGACGTAGCCCTAGAGAGAGGGTGAACCACGTATATATGTCTTGTGTGTGTGATTGATGTTGTTTTATTTTTCCTTGATATCCTATTATTGCATTGTTTTGATAGATCTGATAGGTGTATGGAGTAGATCTAAGATGATAAGTGATATATGCATGTTGTATTGTTGTGGTATTGGATCCACTTGATATTCCCCTTGGTTGTAGACACTTATGTCCTACAACCCCCCCATAGTTGCTTTGGGTGAGACTGCATCTTCTTTGCAGGTGTAGCCGAAAGGGCCAGTAGTTAGGGCTTATTGGTGCGCTCTTGGAGTTGAACCCTGGGTCTGTTCCTGTGCCAACAAATGGTTCCATTGTCGGGACAGGAATCTTCTTGAGGGAATGTCAAGGTGGTTCCCATCAAAGACATATATTCAAAAGTGGATAGAGGATCAAGAAAAGGACTTCGTTGAAGCCTGGAACAAGAACCATAATCTGAGTACAGAGGACTGGTTGGAGAGACATATTTTTACTGATATACATGAGATATTCTTTGGAGGAATCCATCAGGAACTATACAAATGGTTAGCCAGGTTGGAAGATACCCAGTTTGAGGTCAGATCTAGACCTCCTGTAGTTTGGACGTCAGTGTTGATCAAGAAGGTCAAGAGAGTTGATAACGTTGTGTCAAGAGTAGTGGATCATTGGTTTGATAGCACCATTGGAGGCTACATCACCAAGTTTGTTGTTGACAGAGTAGAGTCATATAGCCAAGCCAAGAGATATTTTTTCAAGGAACCCAGAGAAAAAAATTTACACTTTCTGAAGTTGAGAATCAAGATGTTGTTGCATGAGAAGAACATCTTGAAGATACAATATATTAGTCGAATATGAAAAGGCTAATGTTCAAAAATTCAGACAACGACAGCGACACAAAGGTTGGACATACACGCAGTGGGAGAGTGTTCAAATAAGTTCATCTTGCGAACCTATTCAAGCAAAACTACAGGGATGAGGCTTTCTATAATGGAGAAGAGGCGGATCTGACTAATGAAGATCATTCAGAACCCGCTAGGGCAGAGGAAGAGGAAGTCGAAGAAATTCACCGGGATGAGCCAAAAACTTCAAGAACTGCGCAGACTGTTGAAGTAAGTTCTATTACCCCTCCTGTTGATTCAGTCGTATTAAGAAATCAAATTAATCCAAGCCACCAGATCATCCAGAACATAGTCACTAGTAGTCCACCACATACTCAGTTAGGGACCCTAGGAAAATCTATGGCAGATGAGATGAGACTTCCTATTTTTAGGGGAGATGGATCTGAAGATCTTGATCAGCACTGGTTCCTATGTGAAGCTGTATGGAATATTAAGAATGTCACTGATGAAGCAGTGAAAAGAACCCAGTTTAGTACTACCCTAAGAGATTACACACTAAGATGGTACATGAAGCTTGTCCAAGGACTTGTACAACCTAAGCCACTGAATGAGATCAAGAATGCGCTGATTACAGAATTTAAGAAACCTAAGTCAGATTCCCAATGTATTACAGAACTGAAGGAGATCAAGCAGAAGGTAGCTGAACCATTTTGGGAGTTCGATCAGAGATTCAAGACCCTAACAGGCCGATTGACTTTTCAGATTCCATATGAGCAAAACAAGGAATGGTTCATTGCTTCCCTCTTACCACACATCAGATTTCCTCTGATGCAACAGAAGATTGCTTTGCAGGCTGAGGCACTGGAGATCGCCATGAAGTTAGAATCATCCCCTATGGGAGAATCCAGCTCAAGTATGAGTCAGATCTTGAGTCAGTTGACTAGTTTGTCTTTGCAGGTCGAAGATATGAAGAAAGACAAGGGAAAAAATAAAAGAGAAGACATTTGGTGTGTCAGATGCAGATCAGAAGGCCATGACAAGGAGCACTGCACTCTATTCCATGAATACTTGGCCTCTGGAGCTCCAATCCCTTTGAAGCAAGTCACCTTACCCTGGTGTGAGGTATGTCGAAATAGACATCACCTTGGTGAGTGATACTACATGAAAAAGTATGTCCAGACACCTACAAATGATTGTATTGTACGTTTTGTAAGTCCATGAGACATGATGATAGGGATTGTAGGGCTTATGATCTCATGCATGAAAGGTCAAGAGACACATACAATATTCAAGATGAAGTACAACAAGAAGGAAACTCTACTCAGTACAACTCCCCTGGGAGAGGAAACTTCAATCCTCATGGTGGATTTAGAAGAAGAGAACAAGGAGGAGATATGGGTCGAGGCCGAGGACAGATCATCTATTATAACTGCTCACAATCAAGACACTTGGCAAGGGACTGTTAGAACCCTTGCACTACTTGCAGCTATTGCAACTCCTTCGAGCATGTTATTGAAGAATGTTCAACATTGTTGGCTAGCTTCAAGAGAAATGAGGACCTCAGTAGAACCCACAGATATAGTTGATCAAAGATGAACCTCACGGAGAATACCCTAGAGTCATTGTTATTACTAGAGGAGGCGCTTTTATAGGAGATGACAGAATGACCCAAGGAAAGACTACAGAAGATTCAGGAATTAGGAAAGTTGCAGAGAAGACCCAAACCTTTGGTGTAAAGAAAGAAAGAAAAATATTTGAGGAAGCAAGAAAAGAGTTCAAAGGAGACCAAGGTTCTTCATCAAAGACAAGACCAGAATTAAGAGAGTATGGAATGCCTCGGGCATTTGATTGGTCTTCTTTGCCAAGAGAAGGAAAAGAGGTAAGAAAACTCATGGAATTTCTATATACTTGTGTTAAGTTAATTCAGGATGAGAGCGATGTCCAAGAACTACAAAATTTAATCAGACAATATGAGCTAGGAAAGATAGACCCCTTACTAAATAAGGCAGTACACAAAATTGGTAAGAAGAGAAGGACCAATAAGGAATTACATTTGAATGCTCAAATAGGAGAATATGATATAGATTATGTAGTCCTCGACTTAGGGTCAGAGGTCAATGTCATGAAGAAGCAAACCTGGGAACTGATGGGAAAACCAAAGTTGATCTATTCCCCTATCAGGCTTAGGATGGCCAATCAACAAGCTGTAAGTCCATTTGGCAGACTAGAACATGTCCCTGTGGACATTGATGGAGTAAGAACATTTCCATATTTTTAGGTAATTGAGATAGTTGATGACAAATTCCCTTACCCTACGTTGTTAGGAATTGATTGGGCCTTCAATAATTCCACTGTGGTTGATTTAAAGAAGAGACATATGACTTTTGAAAAAGATGGCCTTAGGGTCATTGAACCCTTAGATCTAGATGAAGGTCAGCGATACACTGAGCCCATTAGAGAACAAAACCACGCATATGAACTAGAAAATATATACAAATTAACATCCAGACAATAGGATTACATTAATCCTACGGCCAATGGAAACTTAAGATGGTGAAGTGACAGTGTATGCTCATCATACTCAGAAGAAGCACTGGAGAATTGGCAGAATAAAATGCATGAAGTATCTACAAGAAGATGTGCTAAACTAACCAGAGAAGTTCACTGGATCGACACAACAGTAAGTAACTTACCCACCTTTGATGGTCTAAATCCTTTAGAAACCTTCTTGTCAGACTTTGAAGAGAGTGTACCAATGCAACAAATACATTTGGCGATGGATGAGGCCCTAAGAGCAACCCCAGCAAAATGGTGGGGGGCACACAAAAGTAACATTACAGATTGGGTACAGTGTCGTACCTTGCTAACAGCGTGGTTCTCAGCCCAAGTAGAAGGATGTGAAGTTCGATACGCAAGTCGAAGCTGCCCAAAGAACCATGTGCGAAGCTATGAGGAATCCTGGAGAAACGTTCCTCAAGAACAATGGGTACACAAATTCATAAACACACTGGACACGACACCTATCAACTGGTACCTTCAAGCAGAGTTGTGCCTCATCACTACAGATTGGAAAGGTATGACTCAGAATTTTGTAACCACCTTATTATTTGAAAGTTAATATCATTCAGTAGATCAAGCACTGCAAATTGTCAAACAGAAAGTATTTGAGGAGGCCTCTAGCATCCCTTTAGAGCAAGACAAGGACGAATGGATTGCGCCTCTACAAAATTTGCAAGGCTGTTACAACATCAATACTGATGAAGACGATGATCCAAGAAAGGTGAACATTACAAAAACAGAAGCCCAAAGAGATGTGGAAGGACCAGGAGTTGAGTTACCATTCATTGGACACCCAATCAATATTAAGAAGTTCAATATTGGAACATAATAGACACCGAAGCTTGCAAATGTTGGAGATTATTGGGATGTTGCCACTATTGACAAGATTACAGAATTACTGCATGAATATCAGTTCTTGTTTTCAACCAAGTTCACTGATATGAAGGGCATTAAAGGGCCTATGGGAGAGATGAGGATCCCTTTGAAGACAGATGCTAGACCATTCAAACAAAGACCTTACAGATTGAACCCTAAATATAAGGAGAAAGTGAAGATTGAGCTCGATAGAATGCTGGAAGCAGGGATCATAGAACCTATCGAAGAGTCAAAATGGATTAACCCTATGGTGTTACAAGAAAACAAGATGGGAGAGATCAAGACATGAATAGATCTCATAAAGTTGAATTATGCTTGTTTACATGACCCTTTCCCTACATGCTTCACTGACGAAGTGTTAGATAATGTGGGAGGCCAGGAAGTATATTCTTTTACAGATGGATTTTCAGGATACCATCAGATCCAGATTGCCAAGGAAGATCGCCATAAGACCACATTTGCAACAGAATGGGGTTCCTATTAGTATACAATGATGCCATTTGGATTAAAGAATGCCCTAGCCATCTTTTCCAGGGTGGTGGTTGAAGCATTCAAGGAGTTTTTGCATAAATTTCTAGAAGCATACTTTGATGATTGGACTGTTTTTAGTTTATTAAAGAATCATATTGAATGTCTAAGGCTAATGTTGGACAAATTCAGGCAGTGTCAAATTGCTTTGAATCTGAAGAAGTGCATATTCTTCTTACCATTTGGAGTTTTGTTAGGTCATATTGTATGCAAGCATGGATTGTTGGTTGATCCATCTAAAATTTCCATTATATTTGATCTAACCTCTCCTACTTCAGTCAAACAGTTGCGCACTACGCTGGGATACACAGGATATTATAGGAAGTTCATTAAAGGTTATGCCCAGATCACAACACCCATGGAGAAACTGTTGAAGAAGGATTGTCAGTTTAGTTGGACAGAAGAATGCCAACAGAGCTTCGACACACTGAAACAGAAAATGGTTACTGCACCTATTCTGGTTTTCACAGATTGGACCAAGGAGTTTCATGTACATTTCGATGCATATTCTATTGCCTTAGGATCATTTTTAGCACAACCTCGTGAAGGAGAGATTGATCATCCATTAGATTTTGCTAGCAGGAAGCTATCAACTGCAGAGGTCAACTACACCACCACTGAGCGAGAAGGGTTAGCCATGGTGTACGCATTGTAGAAGTTTCTCCACTACTTGTTGGGAGGGCACTTTAAAATGTTTACTGATCACTCTGCCCTGAAATACCTAGTCAACAAGCTAGTGTTGGGGGGAATAATATGTATATGGCTTCTGATATTTCAAGAATATGACTTCGAGATCATAGTAAAGCCAGGGAGAATGGACAAAAGTCCTGACCACTTGTCCAGGTTGGAACATGGTGAAGAGCCGACCAGTTTGGAGGATGCACTATCGGATGCACAGATACTGGCCATTAGAAAGATCGATGACCACTTCACAGAGATATTCCAGTTCCTATCAACAGGAATGGCACCTAGTGAGTACACAATTCCTCAGAAGAAACAACTAGTAGTGCGCACTGCAGACTTCTCACTTATAGCTAGACATCTATACAAGATGGGACCTGATGAGATATTAAAAAGATGTGTTATGGAGTCAGAGTGCCCACTGATCCTCGCAAAATCTCATGAAGGTATCACAGGAGGACATTATGCAGGTAAAGAAACTGCGCAAAAGGTTCTGAGAGTTGGCCTTTGGTGACCTACCTTACATAGAGATGCTAAAAACTATTCCAGAGCTTGCGATGTATGCCAAAGAGCTGGAAAACCTTCCCAAAGGGATGAAATGGAATTAACACCACAGCTGACCCTACAAGCATTCGATAAATGGGCCATTGACTTCGTGGGACCTATAAACCCACCAGGAAAGCACACAAGAGCAAGGTACATCATCACAGCGACATAATACTTGACCAGATGGGTTGAGGTGTAGTGTTCCCAAGACTGAGCCTCATTGTAAACCATGTTTTGAAAGGAATTGTAATTATGTTTTATAGGCTGGTGAGCCAAGTTTTTATAAGCTGGAGGCTTATGTGTTTCTTAGGCCAGGGAGCCTGAGTGTTGAAGGCCAGGAGCCTATTGTTGTATATGTAATCACGCAGAACAATTAATAAAATATAAACACTGCCATGTGCAGACCGACCATGATGAATGAGTGAAGGGGGACTAAGCATCCATAGAGTGGGCAAGGAATTAGGGGCTGGAAGGTGGGAAAAAGGGGCTAAGCATTTGGCCTAGGGAGCTTAAGCATGGGAATAATAATATTTAATATTATTCCAAAAAGGACATGTGCATTTTATGTTTTACTTTTATCCTAAGTTCCTGGCAAGGGGAAAGCGTGCAAAGGGGATGCATGCTGATGGAACACATACAATTCCAAGGGCGACAAGTGTCCACCCTGGTGCATGCAAATAAAACAACCGAGATCAACCATGAGAGGGGTCTCTCTCCTCCATTCCACCCGACTACCTGAGCGGGTAGGGAG
The DNA here is from genome assembly GCA_032191745.1 of Picea mariana. Classification (NCBI taxonomy): domain Eukaryota; kingdom Viridiplantae; phylum Streptophyta; class Pinopsida; order Pinales; family Pinaceae; genus Picea; species Picea mariana. Next base: position 1,135 of record JASDQU010312295.1, on the reverse strand, counting down.
CGTTGAACAATACGACCGACCCAACCTATGCAAGAATACCTCGTGCATTCCTGAGAGTCGAGAATCCCATGTTGTCTTTGATAGTCCGTGCACATCCTCTGTCCGACGGATCGAACCTATGCGTGGAGGCTCTGTCCCGAAGCTGTGACCCTGAACCATTCCTCCATTGTTGAACCAGTTGGAAAGCCTGTGTTTGGCTTTATAAATCCGGGTACACCTCTATTTTGTGAGACGAGAAGCCTGTGTTTGTTTCTGAAGAGCCAGTTTCACCCTCCGTTCTAAGTCGTGGAGTCTGTGTCGACCCCTGCAAGAATTACTCATCATGCATTCCCGTGAACCATCACTGTGAGGCCTCGAGCCATTGTTGAGCTTGTTTGAGAGGTTGTGTTTGTATTTCCAGTTGGCTATGGTGACCACGCAAAGCTAGACTGCACGTTGTTTGATGGCCAGTGCGAATTGTGATTGAGCCTGTGTGTGATCTCTCTCTAGGTGAGGGAGGTGGATGTTGTTGGAAGAGGTTTCTTCCAGAGAGTGTCCAGCACCAGCTTCAGGCTCTGAGACTTCCTGATCCAGAATGTTGCCGAGACCCAGAGAGGGAGGTTAGCACCGATGGACTGTGCTTGTGAAGGTGTATACTCCCGGGCGGAACAAGCATGTGGGGAATGAGAGTCTGGTAGTAGTGGGCGTAAGATGGCATCCTGGGAAGAATCCTTCCAAATTTTCTATGTTTTTTTCCCTGTAACCTCAGCCTAGCCTAGAATACCTTGCCTTGGGATGGAGCTTAGTCCCAGCTCGGGGGTGACCCATTGTTGAGCTGATGAGCAGTGCGGTCTAAGGCTGGGAGGTTCGTGGAAGGCCTGCACTTGGTTGGTGGAATCTACCACTATTAAAAGACAAGTATTTGATTATGCCTTAATCATGTTTTGCATGACTGTGCTGCTTATGTTATCATGATTTCTGCTGTGTATATGAATTAATATGAAATGCTATGGATTGTTAATTATAGCAGTAAATAATATGTTTTATTATGAGCTTAAATGTGTTTATTTGTTTGAATGCATGTGGATCATATAATACCTATATGAGTTATGTACAGAGTGGTGTTATAGTCTTCTTTTAATAGCGATTAAGCCTT
>JASDQU010312294.1:0-10222 GCA_032191745.1 Picea mariana | reverse complement strand
AGATATTGTTCACGTCGAGTATTTGGTTTTCATGTGTGCAGGTACTTGGTCATCATACATCAACGCAACCCCTTCAGGTATATAATCAGCACTGGCATGTAATCATTCCCTCTAAATCTCAATTTCATCTCCAGTCACACCCTCTGACTTTTACCTTTAGGATCTCCATCTCCGGCTCTGCAGTACTGACACCTCCATTGCATTTTAGGTACTGTCACCCGGTAGCACTCTCCCCCACATGAGTTGTCCCATTCATAGCACCCTTTGGCACTTTGACACTCATGTTTTTTTTCAACCCTTTAGGGATGGGAGTCCTGATAGTCTTGCATCATGTCGTGAATAAGCCACATACTCCTTCTCCTCATTTTGCTAGATTTCCCAATGGACTCCCAGATTATCTCTTCAAGGTTCTATTTTGACTGCACCTCCGTAATATCATGAACCCTCCATTTCATCGACAATCAATTTGCCCATCCGTAAATTTCCCTCCATTTCACCTACCTCATACAGAAACCCACCCATGGGCCCCCCACCCTCCACCAGTTATCCAAGAAAATTGCACCCTAACTAGCCCAACCATATTACATTGGGGCACCCATTTCTGTATTTGTACACTCATCCCAAATTATTCTTTATTTATTTGGTAAACTGTAAAAGGCATTTGTTTCCATCATTTACATATCTTTTTGTCGTCACCTTTGACAACCTTCTTCCCTTTTTTGGAAAACGCAACCCATGTCGCCCTTGGTTGGGGCACTCCTTATCATCTACCCTTGTTGACATCGTCCATATACTCCGAGTATCCCACATGCCACTTACCTCTACCCTCTGAGTTTGTTCACTTTGTCCCACCTCTGGCACAACTTATCCCATGTCTTATTGTCCCCCTGACACTCGACCTAGTTGAACGGTTGCAGCCACTTATACTTCACATATACCCCCAACCAAGGGTAGTCTTGAGTCTTCATACATCTTGACTTCGTCCATATACCTCCTCTAGTTCCTAACCTTACCTAGTAGATTTCACTGAGACCTTTTCTTCTAGGAGTCACATCCCCCTTTTGTCGACATCAACGTAGTTTTCCAGAAGGGCGATAGTATCTTGACTCTCATTACCTTTCCAATGAGAGGTCTTGGATGGAGGGAGAACCACAATTGCTCCCTACTATCGTTGACCCCCATAACATTTGACTTCAACACTTTCTCATGTTACGGTGGGTCTTACTTTGCGACTATTGCAGTTATTTCTTATATTTGTCGAAGACCTATGAACTTGGATAGGCTATCAATGCCTACAAAATCCATGATACTTCTTACAGATGTCACTACCTACTGTTCAGAGTATGTTCCTTCGCAGAATTATCTTCTGCCTTTATCACAACCACCCCCAAGAGCGTTGCAGTTGTCTACATGAACACACCATTTCAGTTACTATACAACACCACTCCTTTTTGAGTTACATGACACGAGCATGGGGCATGCCTGCCTCGTTTGTACACAGTTTATTTTTACACACCTTATGGAAGGTTGGGTTCTACAGGTTCCCTTCTCCCTCCAACGGGTAACTCTTGACACTCTCACTATCGCTCTCTCTTACAATGGCACTCTCAGTAGAAGAAACAATGATGAATTTTGGCTATATGTATGCTCCTAACCTCATCCATCAGGGGGCATATGTTATCACTGAAATTTCATCCGCAAATGGTTACAAGAATCCAGCATTGTCAAACAATTATGAGGTCACCCATGGACCAAAATTACCACAAAATCATTTCCAAAAGGTCTAAAACTATACAACCAGTGATAAAATTAAGGTGCGTTATGACTACAAAGGGCGCGTGCGCACATGCGCAAACCAGAAATGCAGGAAAAGTGCACATGCACTTGATGTGTGACTGTGGTCGCTAAAATCCATGCACATCTGAGAACGGTGCATTTATGAGATTGGTCGGCCTCTCACCCACTTCTAGTTCAACTTCCAAGTTGATTTGACACCCAAATCTTGGCTGGATCCGACTAGGTGGTTGGTCAAAGACCTAAAAATGCCCTAATTAGCTTATTTTCACACTACAAGTTGGTTGCACAATACCTCAAAGAGGTGTTATAAAACAAAGCCATGGGTGCACTTCAATTTCAAGGAATTCAATAGAAAATTTATGCTGCTACTATTCTCTTGAGGAATCCTCTATTCTCATCAAGAGTATACTAGCACCATTACATTGGGCAATCCATCTCACCTCTTGAGTGGATTAGTTTGGAATTCTTTCACCATTTCATTCAAAGTTGTAAGACGAGCTTATTTGTGGGGGTCCCAGAGCCCTCCCTTGGAGGAAGAAGGGACTCATAGTCCTCTTTCTTCTTGGTGTTTTCTTTCACTAATATAATCCTTGCCATTGGTGACATGAGTCTTATTGGTTTTTTGTTCTTATGTCCTTATGCTCAATAGTTTAGTTGTTCTTTTATTTCTTAGTTTAATATTTTATATTTCTTTCTCTAACCCTTTCCTTTACAGTTGTCCTTTTTAGCTAACCCAACCAAGCTTGTAAGCACCTCTGTTTTGCTCATTTAGGTGACAAAAGAGGTGCAACAACCGATAACCTGCATGAAGGTTGCATTTGGATCCATGGGGGCCTTACCACTGCCCTCTGGTCACTCATATTTGTCACCTAGCCTCCTCTCTATTTCACGCTCGGCCTCGCACTCTGCTCTTCTCTCCACTTCCCTGTGTGCCTCTTCCTCTTCCTCTAAACTGGGAGGGAAAGGAGGAAAGCTAGGCCTAGACTTTCTTTCCTTGCGCCTGTTGTAAGTGGCATATTCGTCACCTACTTGCTCACGGACATATGGGTCTTATGCTGCACTCATAGTCTTTAGTCACAGGTTGGCAAAACTAAATCTCTGATACCATTGAAATGTTCTTGATCCCGCTGATCAAGATATTTGCTACTGATCTAATGTTTTGTCTCACAGATATGATACACTTGGGGTTTCTGGATGCGTTTCAGTTGTGTGTTTGAGATATTTATGGTTATTGTATGTGCATGTTGCTTATAGCATGTGCATGTTGTCTATTTATGGTTTAAACAATATATAAAGGATGCATGCAGAAGTAAAGAACATCAACTGCCCAATAACATGTATTATGTGACTCAAGCGGGGAAATACAATAACATACTAGAAATATAGAGTATAATCGCCAGCTAGATCTCATGGATCATCACTGGAATACAAGAAAATAGCATAAGAGTACCCATGATCAGAAGATGAAGGCATATATGATGTATGCATGGATAGATCGGCAAAAATATGTGATTTTGTAGAGGTATGATAACCACTACCAGCTGGAAAACTTGTCCAAAAGGATAGGTCATTGGAATAAGCTGGAAATTGCACCAATACAACTGCCTTGGCCTCTATACTGAAATGGATGAGTGTCGGATGTCAGATCTGGTCTCTGAAGCACTGGATCTGGACCCCTGGGGGGTTTACACACCTCCTAGGAAATTGGATGCGCCCCAAATGATTCCACCAATAGAATTTGAAATTGATGATAATTTCTCATAATTGTTGTATACCTATGTTGGCCTTCAACCAAGTTTTGAGGAAACTTTGGTCAGAGTTGGCCCACTTTTGGGATTCGACACATTGGTTGAGGAAGGACTGCACAAGCAGATCTAAGATTGTGGATCTCACTTATTTTGCAGGCTATGTGAACATAGTAAGGGGTTCTTTAGGGGTTTTGTAATGGGTTATGGGATGTCGGCCCATGGGGTTTTCCCATGTTTGGCCCTATTGTAAGGGTTTGTAAAAGTATAAATAAAATAATAATGTATGGTAGAAGTAGTTTTGAGTAGTCTTTTGGAGCTAAATGCAAGTGGTCTTAATGGCTTTGTGCAAGAGAATGAATGTGTGTTAAAGCTTTGTGCTTGATAGAGGGTTGGATATGTGCCTTGACCTAGTTTTGGAAGGAGGATCTGATGTGAAGATCAACTCTATGGCTTAGTGTACATGAGTTATTGAATGTAAGAGATTGAATAATAATAAAGAAGCGAAGCAGTTGGTGGACGTAGCCCCACACTGGGGAAAACCATGTATATCTTGTGTATTTGGTTTGCTTTGTGTTGTGTTATTTATGTTATGAATTTGCTCAGTGCTTTGATTATTATGTATGATAGATAGATCTATTATTTCTTAAGTGATTTACTTGTGATAAGAGTAAATGAAAGTTAGATCTAACTCGGTGCTAAGTGATCAGGATATATAATCATTTATTGTTACTACATTGATCTACCTTCGATATGTTATGTGATGTTAATAAGGTTAATGAACTAATGCATGTCACTTTGTAAGCACTAAAACAATACCCTGCGAAGTGTTATTATCACATATCTGTGTCCCAGCCTGGTTACAGACACTTGCGTCCTGTAACCCCCCCTGCTTCTACCTCGGGTCAGACTTCGCCTGCCTTGCAGGTGTTGCCGAAAGGGCCGGTAGTCGGGGTTTTGTTGGTGCATTGTTAGGCGTTGAACCCTGGGTCTGCCAAAAAATGGTTTCATTTTCGGGACCTGAAACTGTGATTGTCGGGAACTGAAGTAAAGAAAATAGAAGCTTTGTATGTGTTGTTGAAGTGTGCAGTACTCTACTTGATTTGTGAATCTTTGTGCTAAGAAATAAATCTGATCTAAAGAAAGAGGTAAGATCCGAAAAGAGGTAAAGCTTTATGCTTTGACAAGAGTAAGATAAGTGAAAATTTTTGTTTCGAAAGCATGAATTTAAGTATGTTTAATAGATTATGTCATACTCTGAAGGTTAGGGCACAGTTGAGAGAAACAGTTGATCTAATTAAATTTAATAGAAATGAAGAAAGATATGTTATTCCTATGCATAGAAAGAATTTTTGGACTAATAAGTGGATGAAGGAACCTAGGAAATTTTTTTGCAGATTGCAAATCCAGCACTATGATCCTAGTGCATAGTGCAGAAGAAGTTGGGGAACATTTAAAAGAAAAAGAGGATTGACATTGTGTTATAACTGCAGAAGACCGGGACATCTTGCTAAGGAATTCCATGGCATAGGTCCTATTTGCCTTTGTTGTAATATTGGTGGTTGTGAGGTTGAGGATTGTCCAAAGATGATTGCTAAAGTTGAAAGGATGAACATGAGACAAGAAATTCAAGAGACTAAGGGAATGTTAGAGAATCCTAAAGAGAAATAACCAGAGGAAGTCCAAATTACATTAGTACAGTTGAAAGAAAAGATGGATGTTCACAAAGATGTCAATTTACCAGAGACCATGAAAGTAAAACAATGCATAAGTGCAAGARTAGAAGTCTTCACCATAGAATGTGTCTTGGATGAAGAAACACAAGTGAATATTATGACAGAAGAAACTTGGAAAATTTTGGGAAAACCTATTGTGATACCTCTGTTGGGAAGGATAGGCTTGTTTAAGGGAAAGATGATAACCCTATGTGGAATATTTAATAATATACCTAGWATTGTTCATGGAACATCGACTGGAGAAGAATTTGAAGTCATTAAGTTYATTGGGGACAGTGCCCCTTTCCCACTTTTACTAGGTAAGCCTTGGATTGAGAAGGATYAGATCAGAAGGAAAGCAGAGGAAGAAGCTAGAGAAAAGAAAAAGCAAGAACTAAGAGATTTCATAGCTAGTAAACTAGACTGACTAATAGAAGAACRAGAGGATAAGTTGAAGAAACAGAACAAAGTAACAACGTAGGAGGGACAGAGAGTCGGAGAATTACCTACCAAGGTTGGAAGAATGAAAGAAAACTTGAAGGGCATGTCTATTCAAGAAAGAAGTATTTCCACTCAGGATGTGTTAAGAAAATGGATATTAACTTCAGACCCTTTGAGGGAACCTCAGCAGTGCGAAGCCACTGTGCTAGGAGAAAATAAGAATAAGAATGGAAAGAGGATTCCAAAAATAGTTAGATAAACACATATCATAGGGAAGAAGGCAAGGAAGCACAATAAAAAGAAGGCTAATTTGGAAAAGCTACATAGAGTAGATCAAAGACTTCACATATTGGAACCTTGCAGAAGGCAGGTTCGCAGGATTTGAACCTTGCTGGAACAACAGGACTGCGCAAAATGGGACTTCACCCTGGCGAAGTTATATGATCGTTAAAACGACACTCCAGAACGGTTAGAAAATTCATTTATGGGTTGATGGACAGCTTTTGGGACATTGAGACCATGCCATAACGGACAGATTTACATTGATGAAGGCATTTCCTAGCCGTTGGAAGATCCATTACGATACCCCACTTATTTAACTCGTCGGTCATTGCATCGGGACTACTTTTTACCACCCGTGATTGGCTGTGCTAAATAGAGAATTGTCCAAGTGTCGATCTGTTTCATCTGAACCTAGACCTAGTCGTCCATTTGTCTACCCCACATGTCCATTTGTCTACCCCAATCTATTTGTTTAAAAACTAAAATATCGGGCAAACATAGTGAATTAGAGAAGTTTGTTAAGGAGGTCTTTAAGAAGATAATGACTGACAGACCGATATCTGAAGGTGTCTAGGTGTCGTCGACTAGGGGACTACCAGCTTCCCCTTTGACTAGACGTCATTCCAGTCGTGCCAACCCTAGAACTGAACAGTGAAGTAACAACCACGGTGATATGGCTAATGTGAAGCAGATCCTGTCAATCCTACTCGAGTATATCCCACCTTTGGATGGCGTTGTTAACCATGAAAACATTCACCGATATTATGAGTACACCGTGTTCACTGCATACATTCCGAAAGTACGTGTAGTCGGTAGTTAGTTAGGATAGATCCCGCTACTGAAGAACAACGACTTAAACTTAGGAGACCAAAATAACTACGCCATGTTGGCACCGCATCACTATCTCACAAACACAACTGGAAAGAAGTCGTGCCTCATAGCAATGGACTAAGGAGCTGGCGCAGTCCATCGTTTTGAATGTGATGACTATCCCCCATTTTGGCTGCCACTACGAGGTTAACACTTGCATTAAACTCCTCTTGTCATGCTATCATGGAAGATACTTGTGGCTCGACAAAAGGATTACTGTGGATCCAGTGCTAATCCACCGTATTACAGGCTTGAGTGAGAAGGGCCCTAACCCTCAACAATTTTATCCAGGGAAGGCCTCAGACCATTCTGTGGCACGGTGCATCAAGGAATCTTATGGAGAAGTCGAAAAAGGAAAGTGAGGTTACAAGGTAGCCTCTATACCGGATGGAGCAGTGCACCTCGCTTGCCAACTCATAGCTGGAAATTTAATAAGGAATAACCACGCAACATAGGTCATCGGGTTTGTGGTGGACCTGGCAGGAAAATGTGTGGAGGGCATGCAGATGAACTAGGTGAACTACCTTGTCAATGAGCTGGAGAAGGATTGTCACGAAGCCCAGGATTTGATATATGAATTCCACTACAGCTGGATGATCATCTTGATCACATTTGTCTCTTGGAAAATGCCTGAAGGGGCCACCTTCCAAGAGATCGAACTCTCAGAGCCGTTGGCCACTCGGTTTTCAACCCTGTGGTACACCAACAACATGATGAAGCAGTGGAAGTCAGCATTGTGTTTCATGCATACTATCATCAATTAAAGGTTTCCATTGAATCATTTCCACACATGACACCGTGCACCCTGCACCAGTACAGACCAATAGCAAAGTTCCACGTAGATCTGCATTTCATCTACATCATTGCACGTCAACACGAGAACCAGGAAGAGTTACGGTCGTACTAAAAGCTAACAGATGAGGACATGGAGCATATTACAAAGGAGTGGCCAGAGCAATTTCTTGTAATTGTGGTTGATGCAGAAATCTCCCACACTAACGCCATAGGAAGCCCCATAGTCACCTAGGTTGAGAATGTCAGATAGTCCAGTGGGACGAAGAAGAAGAAAAAGAAGGAGGAAGTCTAGGATATAGAGATTGATGAAGAGGGCAATGCTTATGAAGATAATGGGTCTAGCTCGCTCGGAGGTGTTACACATTATTTTCGTCATCCCTATGACCGTTGATGATGTAAACCTATTTTTTGCCTTCAAAGGGGTCAGTGGCCTGAGTTCCTGAAGAGAGAAGGGAGAAAAACTTTTCTTGAGAAAAAAAGTTGCATTTTCCTTTGTAAAAACCCTATAAAAAAGGAATTTCGCAGGTTGCATTATAGCTAGGGTGTGAGAATGCCTGATTCTCACATGCTACATCATAGCTAGGTAGCGAGAAGTTCACGGTCTTCTCTATAGGCAGGGTGCGAGAATGCTTACACATGGGAAAAACGAGCGTTTTCTCAAATCTTCTAGAAGGAGAAAATTCCATGGTGAGGTGGCGTCAATATGGTTTGGATCTTACTCGCTTTCATGATTTAGTGGGATCATCCTAACCTCCTCTCCTTATCCTCTTCAGATTATAAAAGGAGAGGAGCTCTCATGGAGATGGGCTAAGTTGGATTTAGCTTGGAATTATTAGCTTGGTTGGAGTGTCTTTGAGTTTTGCCTTTGTCAAGATAGATTGTGAGTATTATCATAACTCTGCTCTCAGAATTCTTGGAGAGGAAGTGTGTGGGGAACGAAGGACAATTAGAAGGGACCTTACGACATCAAGGCCATGGTTGTAATCTCTCTTTCACATTTAATATGATACAATAATATGATTCTTTCCTATAAAGCTTGTTGTGTTTTATTGTATGATTCATTGATCACATACATAGGTTTATATTGAGTTTATTATATTACTATCACTTTGGTTGGTTGCGTTCTTTTGCAAGATCATCATTGTATGAGTGTTGGAATGGAGCTAGGATGGCGATAGTGAGAGGAAGCAACGTTTAAACGGTATGTCATATATCCCTCTTTAGTTAGTAAATTCAATATTTAAAACTTAAGGAAAGCATCATGTTCTGGTGTGTTTTGTTCTAGATCTAGGTGGATCTAGGGAGATCAGTTAGTGTCCACACCTACCGATTTATCCAATAAAAAAATTGGTAACCATACTGGGGAACGGATTGTTTCCTAGTTAGTCTAGTTTCCCTTTCTTTGATTGCTTGTTTTCTGGTTTCTGAGTCTGTGGGACATCCATCCAGACTCTCTGGATCTAGAATCTCACTTAGATTCCCTATCCTTTTTCAAAATTTTCTTTGATTACAGACATTCTCGCACTATACCTCTCTATAGCCTACGAAAACCATTGATTTTTGCACCCTGCTGTTAGATCCAATGCGAACTTCTCACACCCTACTAGTGTCTAGCCTGTGAGAATACCTAATTCTAGCACTATACTCTACTACTAGGCTGCGAACTTGTTTGTAAACTTTTTTGGATTGGGTCTTGTCAACTTTTGATGACCCAGTTTTGCTTTGATCAGCTAGATTGAGTTTTTGGAGCCTATATTGATATATTTACAGTCTACTTGACATTCTTTGAGTTACTTTTAGCCACATTGGCTTTGTTTGGTTTTGAAGGATTCGTCTCTTGCTTTGAGTATCTTTCAATTACAAAGCGTGTGTTTTCTTTAGAATTGTTTAGGGAAAGATCGTATATCTTTTGAATAGTTTGCTTTAAAAGAAAACATTTAGTTTGGGTTTCTTTGTTTTAAGAAAGTTCATTATTATTTTTAGTGAAATTTTTGAAACAAGAGGATTTAATTTCTTGATTTATATTAGATTGGGGGCATCCTTGCATTTGAAGTAGCGAAATTGCATGATTCTTGGCATTTTTTAGTCTTATGGGGGGGGGCATGAATCGTGTATTTGTATACAGTCTCTTTGAATTATTTCTTGAAGATATTGATATCGATGAGTTTTAAAACTTTGGGACATTGTGCATATGGGAATGATAAATGTTTTCTCCTTCTCGTAGCATAGCTTTCATCGAAATGAAAAGATTGCATCTTCATCTCTTTGCATAACTTTTGAGTCAGTCAAAACACCATATTGTCCGTGCCATTTTCCTTTTGAGTAACAACAGCCATAAAATAAAGCTCTTATAAAAATTGATTCGACATTTTTATCTTTTCTGGTAGCAAACCTACATTAGATTAGTTGTAGGGCTTTGGAATAGGTGTGAAAGATAACTTTCCAAAGTTGCAAACAAACATAGAATCTTGAGTTAGGAAGCGGTTAAATCCACTTACTACATTTTGTCCTAGGAAGCCCTTCTAACACAAGGGTCAATCACGAGGTCGCATTGAGATTGGCAGAGTTACTCACCCC
>JASDQU010312290.1:0-13546 GCA_032191745.1 Picea mariana | reverse complement strand
TCACAAAAATCACATTTCACTAAATTTAATTTTGTAGAGATAAGAATTTATGGCCTTATCAAGGAAATATTGTGTACATGTTTACCCAAAATGACTAAAGAACCACTAAATATACCAAAACTATATAAATGGCACATAATTATGAGATTAAAAAAACAAATAAATTAGAAAATAACTTCACATGGGGAAAAACTAACTATATAAAATTATTGTCTTTTTTTGAGTATAAAATGAGTATGATTATATGTCACATACCCTTAATACTCTTAAATGTTTTTCTTTTTCTTTATACAAACAATGATGCAACATCATATTACAAATCTGTCTAAGTGGTGTGTAATAATCTATACTATTTTATTCATGGACATTACAAAATTCCTTTGATAAGATATCACTTATTGACAAGTGTTATGCAATTATTTTTTTCTCTGATTACAATAGTTTACATATACACAATTTTCTATATGGTTACATTAATTCTACTTAATCCCATATCGTAAACCCTTATGGCCCTCATACCTCTATATGTTGATTCGACCTTGCTTATTATGTTCAAGGAACTTATCCTAGATGTTAGGTTTTCTTGTCACTCATGGGACCCTTTCTCCATTTTTATCTAAAGGTAAAGTATCAAGTATTATCGAGGGGTTAGGTTACTCATAATATGATTCTCTATGTAATGTCATATATTGTTTTTCCACAACCGGTCGACAATAATAGATTGTTAGGTGGATTATTAAAACATTTTGTAGAATACTTGCGTAATTGGTTTACCCCAACTGGTCAGAGTTTATTAATGTGTTGACAAATGATTAATGAGTGGTTTGGGGGTTGTTAAGACATTAGATAGCGTACTTATCCTCCTCTTAATTAACATGTCCTTAGCTCATCACGACATCCTTCACTTATGCCAAGTGTAACCCTCCTTGGAAAGCGAGTTAGCTTGGTAATGTCCCGACCACCATCGATATTTTCGGTCATTCTTTCCATTATTTTGGTAACAATCCAATGTGAGTTGAGGGTTTCTTCCTGTTTCAGGCTAAGAGTTTTCAGGGTTTCTCCCCTCTTTTCTTGAGATTTTCATTATGTCTTCGGGTCTGAACGATGGTTACCTATGCTAGATTTTGCGCAAAGATTTGTTTTAGCTTGCTTCAAATTCGGGTTTCCTCTGGAATTATTCAACATGTTGGGAGTATGAGCATAGCAAGGTTAGTGTGTTTCTTGCTTCTTTCCTCGTCTTAAAGAATATTGTGGCCATAGGCACATGGGTTTCATTATAGTAACATTGTTAGTTGGTTCTAATTGATACTCTGTCTCTATTGAAATTTAACAATCGTGCACCTTTTTATTTAGGTCTTATATTCATCTCCTTTTTGCACATTTCGTTTAACTCTTATGTTTTGTCTTAGCAGTCATTATTCCGGTTTTAGTCATTATCCTTGTTCAAACACTATCCTTGATTTTTGTAATCATTACAGATATTTTTAGTGGAGATAATGGTCACAACCTACTATGTGTTAGAACATTCTAGACTTGCATTGCTCATCTTTTTTTTTTGTGTGTGTGATATATCCTTTGGTAAGATTTAAAACAGGATTCACGAAGACTATATTCTAATGATGGGACCTTGATGTGGACGAGGGTACCCATCATAATGGAGCATAGGTTCATGTTGGTTTATCTCTACCATGGAAACTTGAGATGCTCTAGGTATAAAGGATATTATCATAACCCTTCCATTTAATCTTAGAGTAATTCCATTAATTTTCCTCTTTATAATAAAATATGTGCTTGTGCAGGTGTATACAGTCACACTATCAAGATTACTCCATATAGCGTTCAACCCGACTACCTCTGGTAAGTATTTTTAATCAATGAACTGTACATAGGGTCTCAATCTTTCTTATTCAGGAACCGTACTAATCACTATTATTTATGATGTTTCTTTACAGGTGTTAATTATGACTTTAATACCAGGGCATTTACCCTCAAAAGGTATTTTGGTTTCCATTCTATACTTTAGTTGTTGGTGTAGGATGTGAAACCACCATTTGAGATTGTTCAATGTATAACCGAGATTTGATGGTTACCTACCATTGTTATTGTTGACAATTTCCTCTATTTATTTATCTTGGAAGATTTGTAATATGATCTAAATGGTCGCAATTCTCTTTTGTTTTGCACAATAAACTTACTGGTTCGAATTGTCCGAAGGAAATTGTTTTTGTATTAAAATAATTTGTTTAGTATTGGAATTTATAACTGTAGATTGGAACTGATACCCATCTTAGATACTCTATATTTTTTTATGGGTTTTGCCCTCATTAGGTTAATAAAAATAATCCTTGGTAAAAATTCTATTTTAACTTTGTTCTTTCAATATATTATGATTTCCTTATCGAGTTAGATTAACAGAAAATCCCTGGTTCTTTTAACTAGTTGTTATTGTTTATTCCAATCACTACTTATAAGGATTACTTGGACTTGTCTAGATTTATTTTGGCTTATGAATTCTATAGAGCCTAAGAGGCCGAATTTATAAATCCGACATTATACTTTCAATCTCCACTACATCGGTTGTAATTACCCGTAGTATTTATTTGATATTTTGATAACAAGAACATTTAATTTCCTGTATCTGCTATGTTTTCTCTATTGTATTAAAAATAATGTTTATGGTCTTAAACCCTATTAGTTACAATTAAAATTACATAGATTTTTATCAACACTTAGACTCTGGCAATACATGGCAATTATATGGAAATTACATGGTAATACTTCCATCATTCTAATCTAGGAATTCATTTATTCACCGATTCTCTAATACAAACAATCACATAAAAGAAATATGTAGGATAAGAGACAACACATTAAATTAGGAGTCTAGACATTTTAATATGATATATTTCTTTACCAAATCATCTAATCTCTGAATAATTTGCAACTCTGATCAACAACAAAACTTTTCATATTAAAATTGAAACATGGAAGAAAAAACCTGTAACTATAGATTTCTAAGGGAAACACACGTTAAGTAGGTTGTTCCTCCCAAACGTAGATCAGAGCAACTACCTATGTACATTATGTCACCCCAAGCTAAATCTAGATCCAAGAACTTGACCAAGTGACTTACTGCAGGTTTTAGGGCTACAAGCTTTACATGAGTGTTCTCTTGTGTCATGAAATTTTCAGATACTTCACATCTTCTTCATAATGGTGTCCCATCCTCTTTGTTTCCTTTTATTTTATAATGTTTTCCTAGGTATTTAACACATGCACGAGCCTCCTGCTCATTGACCACCTGTCAATTTGATTTTTACACATGTTTTTTTAGATTCCCTAGAATCCTGAGATTTGTCTCACTTAGTTGAGTTAACTCAACTAATCTCACCACTTGTCCCCTTCTGTTGTCACTTGGTTGTTTATCTTTTGGATCAATGGACTCTCTCTTCTAACAATCCTACTCAACATGTGCTTCATCTTTTATTAATAAAATGATAGGTACTTGAGTTTGATCATAAAGATCCATAATGTGTCGATAGACAATAATAATAAATAAATAAAAATTAAAAAATGTATAATAAGTTTTAGTTTTTAAAACTTTGGGGTATCATGTCCACCCCCCTTTAGAACTTAACACCGTCCTTAGTGTTATTTAATCTTGGTCCGAATCATTCTGGAAGAGAAATGGATACTATTTCCGCATATGATCCTCCATTTCCCATGTAGCCTCTTCGAGACTAAGGTGCTTCCATTGCACCTTTACCTGTCTGATGGCTCGACTCTGGAGTGTAAGCTCCCTCCTGTCAAGAATAGGATCCAACTCTAATGGGAACTCTCCCTCGAGTCCCACCTGTATCATATTCCAGTCCACAATATGAGTAGGATCATGTGTATATTTTTTTAATAATGAAACATGAAATACATCATGTACTTTTACCATAGCTGGAAGTACATGTTGATAGGCTACAGGTCCTATTCGAGCGAGAACTTCAAAGGGACCACAATATCTAGGAGCTAATTTAGTATACATGTCCAGTCTTAAAGAACTATTTTCAGGCTTTACCCTTATATACATATGGTCTCCAATATTGAACTCTCTTGGAGTTCTTTTGGAGTCTGCATAACTCTTATTCTTTTTCTAAGCTACTTTCAAATTATGTTGTACCCATTTCATTGTTAGTTCCATTTCCTTTAACATTTTAGGTCCTATCATTAATCTGTTGACAAGATTACTCTAGGAATTAGGAGTGTTACATTTTCTTCCATAAAGAATTTCAAAAGGACCAAGTTTAGCTGAGACTTGGTAATGATTATTGTATGTGAATTCAACCAAATGTAGATATTCTTCCCATTTGTTAGATCTATTCATAACATATATTCTAAGCATATCTTCTACTATTTGATTATTTATTTCAGTCTTCCCATATGTTTGAGGATGGTAAGCCGTATTGAAATTTAATTGTGTATCTAAAACTTTAAACAAGGATTTCCAAAAGTTTCCTGTGAATTTCGCATCTCTATCTAAGATTATAGTTTTAGGAATTCCATGTAGTCAAAAGATTTCTTCATAAATATATCTTCTATGTTAATGGATTTATTGATAGATTTAACTGGTATAAAGTGTGTCGCTTTGCTCAATTTATCAACAACAACCATTATTGAATCTGAACAGTAAGAATTCTGTGGGAGGGATTGTTTAGAAGATTTGGAGGAACCACAATATTGACAATCGGAGGTTGACATTTTGAGTCCATATCAGGACCCATCTTCAGGACATTTAAGCATGGGTAAAGAAAAATACAAAGAGAAGAGATAAATAATGAACCTACGGGAGGTGGAAAACTATGAAGTCCATGCTTATAATTTCCCATTTCCATTCAGGAATGGGTAGGGGTTGTAGTAGTCTGGCTGGATGTTGATGTTCAACTTTAACTTGTTGGCATTCTATGCATTTAGATAAATATTTAGTAGTTTCTCCTTTCATATTAGGCCAATAAAATTATTTTCTTAGCATAGTGATTATTTTCTGATATCCAGGATATCCGGAGTATGGATTTTTATGTAATTTGTTCAGTGTTAGTAATTTAATTCCTTCCACTTCAGGGATATACAACCTATTTTTATAAATCAACAACCCATTTTTAGAAAGCCTGAACTCTGATTTTTCAATTTCAACTTGATTTTCTACTAATTTTGACTTAATATTTTGATATTCTATGTCTTTTTCAGTCGTAGTCTTGACTTTTTCCTCTAAATCAGTTTCATAATTACTTCTTGTAATTGTATAAATCATATTTGCATGCCTACTCAAGGCATAAAGTACTTTATTTTATTTTCCTTTGATATGTCTTATTTTAAAATCGTACTTGCTCAAGAAGGTTAACCATCTTTCTTGGCAAGCGTTGAGATTTTGTTTATCAAAAAGGTACTTTAAGGCAATGTTATCGGACATCAAATAGGAATTTCCGTCCTATTAAATAGTGTCACCACATCTTTAGTGAGTGTATTATCATGGCTAATTCTAAATCATGTGTTACATGATGTCTTTCATGTTCCTTAAGCTTCCTAGATTCATAAGCAATTTCATGATTATCCTGCATTAATACTCTTCCAAGCCCTTCAATGCATGCATCTGTGCACACAACGAAGTATTTATATGGATCTTCTATTTTTAGTATAGGAGTTGTTGTTAGAAGATGTTTTAGTTTTTCAGACCATATAAATTTTGTTCCTTTCTTTTATAGAGATGTTATGGGATATGAAATCTTCTAAAACCCTTCAATAAACTTCCGATAATAGCCTGTTATACCCATAAATGATCTTATGTCTGAAACATATTTTGGAATTGGCCAGTCCATAATGGATTTTATTTTATCAGGGTCAACAACTATTCCCTCTTTAGAAACCACATGTCCTAAATATTGAATCTTATCCTTATAAAAATCACATTTACTAAGTTTGACATACAACTTTTGTTCTCTTAGAATCTAAAGAACTATTCTTAAATGTTCTTCATGCTCTTGTTCATTTTTTGAATAGATTAGTATATCATTGATAAAGACGATTACAAATTTTTCTAAGTATTTACTTAAAATTGTATTCATTAGACACATGAATGAGGTTGGAGCATTTGTTAGCCCAAAGGGTATCACGACAAATTTGTAATGCCCATACCTCGTTCTAAATGTTGGTTTGCATATATATTCTTCCTTAATTCTTACTTGATGATATCATGATCGCAATTCGATCTTCAAAAAGATTGTTGCCCCATGTACTTTATTGAATAGATCATTAATACAGGGTAAAGGATATCTATTTTTAATTGTCATTTTATTAAGTTGTTGATAATCTATACATAATCGTAAGCTTCCATCTTTCTTTCTGACAAAAAGTACCTGTGCTCCCCAAGGATATAGACTTGGTCGAATATAATTTTTGTATAATAATTCTTGAAGTTGGTATTTTATTTCATCAAGTTCTAAGATATTCATCCGATCTGGAGATTTTGAGATTGGTACCACTCCGAGTAGTAAGTCTATAGAGAAATCTATCTCTCTTTTAGGAGGTAATCTAGGAATATCTTGGAAGACATATTGAAATTCTTGCAATATAGTAAATTTTTCTATATCATTCTTACTTTCTTCATTTCCATTATCAATTACATGTACTGTAAATACTCTGCATCCTTTACAAATACATATTTTGACCTACAAGGCTGAAATTTTTCTAACACTAATGCTTTTCAATATCCCTTTAATGTTAATAATGTTGCCATTTTCATCTACATAAGTAAATGTTTTGTCATAGCAGTTTAGGATTACCTTATACTTTTCTAACCAATCCATGACGATTAATGCATCATATGATCCTAGTTGCAAAACATTCAAATCTGCTTAAGTCTTGAATCCATTCATACTAATTTCACAACTTTTAATAAGATTTGTAACTTTCCTTTTTGTTCCTATAGAAATCTGTACTAACCATGCTTTTTCAAAATTTTCCTTTCATAATTTATATATTTATACTATCTTAGGTGAGACATAGCTTAGAATAGCACCTTGATCAATCAAAATGGAAATTGGTTGATTATTCAACATACCTTCTACTTCCACCATGGAATCTTGATGATCATCCTGCATGTTTTCCAAGGTTGCGCTAATCTTTGGGGTGCTCTTTGGGGTGCTCGCCATTTCACCAACTATCGTTGCTTCTCGAATTGTATGTATATTTTTGTTTTTCTTCTTCGTGTGAGGACAATCCTTGAAATAATGTGGTTCACCACACTCCCAACATTTTACTGGTTCTTTTTGGGAAGTTTCTTTGTTATAAAAGGTTGTTGGTTTTGTGTTTCTATTTCCAGATGGGTTATAAGGATTATTGTTTCTATAGTTATTTCCCTGAAACCCTTTAACAATGTTCTTATTGAAAAAATTTCCCTCTTTTCTTCGTGGATCAAATCTTTCAACCTTCTTGCCCTTCTAATTTTTTGTATTTTCATTTATGTTTTTATATTGTTCAAAGCACAATTTATCCTTACACATAGCTCCCTCTAAAGTCTTAGTATTTTCAAACTCAATCCTATCTTTATATGAGGCATGTAAACAGCTCAAGAAGCATTGTATCTTTGTTTTTTCATCCACACTATAAGGTACATAACACAATAAGCTTAGAAATTTGCTGCAAAAAACTTTCATGGTTAAATTTCCCAATTTTAGTTCATAAAATTATTTAGCCTTTCCATCATAATATTGTTCTAATAGGTATTGTTTCTTAAAATATCTTTTAGAAGTCTTCCAAGTGATTTTACATTCCTTAATATTCTTTACTCTCTTGATATCTTGCCACCAAATATCTTCCTTCTCAGTCAGATTATAGATGGCCATTCTTGCTTTAAGTTCACTTGAATAATTATATATCTGAAAGAATTTTTGCATCCGAGAAAGCCAAGATTCCGCCTCTTCTCCAGTTTCAATCTCACCATTAAAGATTGGAGGTTTAATCTTTTTAAATTCTCCCATAATTTCATCACGATGCTTATGTTTCTTTTTAATTATTTTCTTCTTGTTAGCATTGTCCTCACTTGAAGTTTCAGTATTTTGTTCACTATTTTCAGTTTCGTTAAAACAGATTATGTCGTTGATTCAATATGTTCAAATTTTCTATCCTTTTTCTTATGCAGATCAGTTTTAAAATTACTAGAAAATTGACCTTTATTTCTATCAGAATTCTGATTACACAATTTTTCTATCAATATTGCATTAAGTTCTTCTTGTGTCTTTAGAATTTGTTCATTATCTGCCTTAACAGTTTGTAATTCCTCCCTTAATCTGTGTACAGTCTGAATTAATTCAGATTGTCTGTTATCCATTCTTTCACTAAAATTAACCCACATATTCCCCTCACCAATATTTCCTTGTTTGGGAATTTCTAGTGCATTTTGATGTGATCCTTCTTCAAGTGGAATAGGTGATTTTTTCATCTTTCCTACAATAAAAAATTTCTTCCTAAAGGTAAGAAGAAAATATAACAATAGCAAATTAGTGTTTTGTGGTTGAGCCCATAAAGGCCAAGTGCGGTTCCTAAAGCTCTGATACCATTATGTCACATACCCTTGATACTCTTAAATTGTTTTATTTTTTTTATATACAAACAATTATGCAACATCATATTGCAAATCTGGATAAGTGGTGTGTAATGATCTATACTCTTTTATTCATGGACATTAAAAAATTCCTTTCATAAGATATCGCTTATTAACATGTGTTATGTAATTCTTCTTTTCTTTTATTATAATAGTTTACATATACAAAATTTTCTATATGGTTACACTAATTCTACTTAATCCCATATCGTAAACCCTCATGGCCCTCACACCTATATATGTTGATTCGACCTTGCTTATTATGTTCAAGGAACTTATCATAGATGTTAGGTTTTATTGTCCCTCATGGGACCCTTTCTCCATTTTTCTCTAAAGGTAAAGTATCAAGTATTATTGAGGGGTTAGGTTAGTCATAATATGATTCTCTATGTAAAGTCATATATTGGTTTTCCACAATTGGTCAACAATAATTGATTGTTAGGTGGATTATTAAAACATTTCATAGAATAATTATGTAATTGGTTTACCCCGATTGGTCAACGCTTATTGATGTGTTGACAAACGATTAATGAGTGGTTCAAGGGTTTAAAGAACATGTCCTTAGTTCATCATGGAATCCTTCACTTATGCCAAGTGTAACCCTCCCTGGAAAGCGAGCTATCTTGGTAATGTCCCAACCACCATCGAGATTTTTGGTCATTCTTTCCATTATTTTGGTAATGCTCCAACGTGAGTTGAGGGTTTCTTCATGTTTCAGGATAAGAGTTTTCAAGGTTTATCCACTCTTTTCTTGAGATTTTCATTATGGGTTCGAGTTTGAACGATGGTTACCTATGCTAGGTTTTGTGCAGAGATATTTTTTAGCTTCCTTAAAATCCAAGTTTGCTTTGGCATTATTTAGCACGCTGGGAGTCTGAGCATAGCAAGGTTAGTGTGTTTCTTGGTTCTTTCCTCATCTTAAGGAAGATTGTGTTCGTAGGTACAAGGGTTTCATTACAGTAACATTGTTAGTTGGTTCTAATTGATACTCTGTCTCTATTGAAATTTATCAATCCTGCACCATTTTATTTAGGTATTATATTCATCTCCTTTTTGTGCATTTCGTTTAACTCTTATGTTTTGTATTAGCATTCATTATTCTAATTTTTGTCATTATCCTTGTTCAGACATTATCCCTGATTTTTGTAATCATTAAAGAGATTTTTAGTGGAGATAATGGTCACAACCCACTATGTGTTAGAACATTCTAGACTTGCATTGCTCATCTTTTTTCTTTTTTTTATTTCTATGATATATCCTCTGGTAAGATTTAAAATAGGATTCATGGAGACTATATTCTAATGATGGGCCCTTGTTGTGGACAAGGGTACCCATTAGACTGGAGTGTAGGTTCATGATGGTTTATTTCTACCACATAAACTCAAGTTGCTCTAGGTATAAAGGATCTTATCATAACCCTTCCATTTAATCTCAAAGTAATTCCATTAGTTTTCCTCTTTATAATAAAATACATGCTTGTGTAGGTGTATATGGTCACACGATCAAGATTACTCCAAATAGCGCTCAACTCGACTACCTCTGGTAAGTATTTTTAATCAATGAACTATACATAGGGTCTCAATCCTTATTACTTAGGCACCATACTAATCATTATTATTTATGATGTTTCTTTACAGGTTTTAATTATGACTTTAATACCAGGGCATTTACCCTCAAAAGGTATATCATTTTCCATTCTATACTTTAGTTGTTGGTGTATGACGTGACACCACTGTTTGATATTTTTTGATGTATAATAGAGATTTGATGGTTACCTACCATTGTTACTATTGACATATTCCTCTGTTTGTTTATCTTGGAAGATTTGTAAGATGATCTAAATGGTAACAATACTCTTTTTTTTGTGCGTAATAAACTTACCGGTTCGAACTGTCCTAAGGAAATTGTCTGTGTATTAAAATTTTATGTTTAGTATTGGAATTCATAGCCTTGGTCCTGCGCTTCATGACATTTCTTCTCAAACTCATTGACAAGGTAGATCTCCCAGTTCATCTGCATTGCTTCGACACACTTCCCTGGGAGGTCGACTATGAATCTTGTGACTTGCGTAGGATGGTTCTTTCTGATGAGCTTGCCCGTTATCAACTGACATGCTAGGCACACTGCACCATCCTAGATGGAGGCTACCTTGTAGCCTTTCTTCCCTTTGTCCACATCGCCATATGCCTCCTTGATGCGTTGTGCCAAGGAGCGGTCTGACGTCTTCCCTAGGTAGAACTGGTGAGGGTCTGGTCCCTGCATACTCAATCTAGTGATCAGGTGGATCAACGTCAGATCCACAGTGATGCACCTATCCAACCAAAGATACCCTCCATGGTAGCATGACAAGAGGATTTTAACGCACGCGTTAACCTCCTAATGTCGGCCAAAGTGGGGGATCTTCATCACGTTCAAGATCATTGATCTCGCGATCTCCTTGATCCATGGTTGGGGGACTATCTTGGGATTCTTCCCAGTCGTCTTCATCAGGTACCTATGCAGTGCAAGCATCGCATAATTCTTCTTGTCGCCGAGGTTGAAGTCACTGATCTTGAGAGTTGGGATCAGTCCCAACTACGATCCGACTGCGCGTACCGACAACATAATCATTTTTTGGCACAGGGGAAGACACAAGGTTCAACGCACCAAAAAAACCCTAACTATCGGCCCTTTCGACAACACCTGCGAAGGAGATAAAGTCTCACCCGAGGTAAAGGTAGGGGGGGTTGCAAGACTCAAGTGTCTACAACCTAGCTGGGACACAGATTTGTGATTACAACAGTTAATAGAGAACTTAGCCAACATTATGCATTAAGTTATGATTCTTATTCACATCATAGATTAACCCTTATTATAGATCAGGGCAATAGTAATCAAGATTAAGCACATCTAATCATTTAGCACATAGCATCAGAGAAGATCTAGCATGTATTCATATATCAAGCACTAAGCATCAATGGATCTACCTATCACACATCAAGAACAATGCACTAAGCAAATAGATACATAAACATCATGAACAATATTGCACAAAGCACAACAACACAGGATATATGTGGTTCACCCCAGTGTGGGGCTATGTCCACCAACTTCTTCTTCTTCTTTATTAGTCTCCTTCAATCTTCTTACAGGCATAGAGCCACAAATCCAACTCCACCAAGGGACAGGAGATCTGCGCGCACCTCGCTATATCCTCCTTCCCCAAATTAGATCAAAGCACAAAGCCTTACACAATCTGTCTGCACAAATCACTTACAAAACACTTTCACTTATCTCTGCAAGTCTTAACACATTCGCACACAAAGCCAACTAGTCATGCACTAAGCTGATCAATGACTAGTAACTACTTCTTACATCACTTAGATACTTATTTATACATTAAAAAAAAGCCTAAGCATGGGTAAGCCCATGGGCCGACATCCCATACTCATTACATAAACCCTAAAAGCCCAAAAAGCCTGCAAAATGGGAAAGATCTCGCTATCTCCGCTTCGCCTGGGCGCTCCGTCTTCGACCAGCCTGTCGAAGTCCCAAAAATGGTCAAACACGACCAATGTTTCCTTAAAACTTAGTCAAGGGCCAGTAGAGGCCCTTAAAGCATTGTCCTTGCTAGTTAAAGAAAACTAAGGTGGAGGTTTGAAGTTTAGTTAAATACACAATAAGTCCCATCTAAATTGAATTACATTATGAGCTTCCCCGATTAGTCGAACCTTGACCTAAACATCCCATGTATTCATGGAGGAATTTTTCAAAAATGCTTGATTCAAGCAACTAGTCTAGGGATTCAAACATATGGAGATCTTTGTAATCACCCTATTTAACTGAAAAACTTGAGGCAATATTGATACTTTTGATGTTGTTCGTTTTCAGTTAGACATGGTCAAAGGTGGAATAAGGGACACCACATAGGAGGATAAGAAAAATGCAGATTTCACCGTAGTTCCTACTAAAGGTTTTCAAGAATAGTGAAGAAGTACAAAACCAAAGGATGAACCATATCAAAGTTGAGCGGAACAACATGAAGAAAACAAATTCTCATTTGGATTTATTGCATTCTCTCATTGCTAAATCCTATATTCAAATAGTAAGCTTTTAATCCTTCCATGTTATCGAGAATTATCATGAATAGTGTTTTCTAATCTACTAGATAAGATAGATAGAGGAGATGATAAGCAAAGAAGCCATTTGTAGTGTCTAGAATATGTTTCTCTATGGGAAACAATTTGTGACATCCTATGTTTTTCCAAGTCAATGGTTTGTAAATGGGATCATAGAAAATTGAGAAACTATTATATGTTGTTGTTCCCTCGATTTTGGTTAAATTGAAAAAAAACGCCATGGATAGGAGTGGATACAACCATTATGGAAAGAGTAAACAATATCTTAATGGATCATTGATACCTACCACCACCATGAATGAACTAGCAAGGCCTCCTCAACCAACCAATAGAAGTAGGGAGTTGGGTTGCTAAATCATGACCCAAAGAAGACCACTTCCATGGCTCAAAATGATATTGGATATGTTGCTACTGGTATTTATATTGATTTTGTAGGATCTGCTATAGCTATCATTTCTTTGGTAGAGCACAATTCAAACAAACAAAATAGAAAGATAAGATGGAAAAGTGACCAGCATGGCTATGGAGAATGTCAATGAAGTGGTTGGCCAGAGCAATTAGGTGGTGTAGCAATGAATAAATTAATCGCTTTGCTTGATTCAAGAACCAGATCCAACAACATGTGTTAATACCCTATGTTAGAGAATTAAGTGCACCTAATTTTTTACCAATGTTAAATTTTGGTTTTTCATATTTTTTAAATCAATTTTGAAGATCTAACAAATAATTGAAAAATAATGCCCTCCACCAGGGATATTTAGTCCCATCACTATCCATCAAACCA
>JASDQU010312288.1:0-13546 GCA_032191745.1 Picea mariana | reverse complement strand
TTTTGCATATAAATCGCAACTACTTACCTCATGTATTTTCCAATATCATATATAACTTGTTTGACGTTTTTGTCAAAGTCGTTTGGGAGAGATAGCAGTAGAACATACTGTAACAAAAAAATGAATTGTTATTTGTTTCGATCAAAGTAGACAAAAAAATTTAAAAAATTAAAAAATGTATAAGGCCAATATATATAAATATGTATACCAAAATTATTACCTTAATGAAGGTATGCCAATCATGTGATTTTACCCCACCAAATTCACCTTTCTTCCTTAAGATATTATTTATGTTTGAAGCAAAACGTGTGGGGAAATTTAATTCTTTAAATGACCTCTTTTACATCATTGCTTTGTTTCTCTCTTAATAACCATGGAAGGTTATTTCGGTCTAGTCCATATCTATTTTATAGTATCACACTTCGCATTGCATGATTGGCTTCTTGAATGTTAGTACAAATTTTGACAATTTTTTCCTTATCCCTCCTACCATCTATGATTCTCCATAATGTTTCTATCACATTCTTCCCGATATGCATTGTATCAAACAAATGAGCTGGTTTTATCTCCTCATAGTAGGGAAACCTCATGAATTGAGTGGGATAACATTTCATTCCTCATGGAAGCCCATTATTAATACCTTCATGGTGGCGGCCTTCATAAAGAATAAAATAAATCACAAAAATAATGATCAAATATGGTAAAATAAATTCAATGATTAAAATAAACATTCAAAACATTACATGATATACAATACACAAATAAATTGCGTACCTTGACGATTTCTATTATGTTCCAACCTCCATAGGTGAGGTGTCATTGTTTGTGGTTTTAAACCAATTTCTTCTCTCCCATTGAAAATATGTTTTTTAGTAGTACGATACCTATGGTTCTTAGGGAGGAGGTTCCTATACTCATCAAACACCACCTTTCATAAAACTGTTGAATGACCATACTTCATCTTAGGACCACAAACAGGACATGCAAATTTACCCTTTGTTTGAAGACCTGCAACAACTGGATTAATGCCAATTATACGATGATATTATTTAAAAATTAAACATGCAACATGATATCATTAAAATATTATATAGTATTAAAAAGCAATATAATTCTACGTACCAAAAAAATGTGTTAGTCCCGGGGCATCATGAATTGTCCATAAAAGTATTCCACATAATTTATGTTTCTGCTCCCTGATTGGTTTATAGATGTCATACATAGTGATGTCAATCCATAAATTTAGTAGCTCCTCTATATATACATTCATATATTTAACATGGTACTTAAATAATTGTTTGAAATTACACATAATTACTATAACCATCATATGCATATATAAGTAAATAAATAAACAAAATATATTATGCAAAAAATGAAACAAATGAAAATGTTAGATTCAAAAAATTAATGTAAACAAATACCTGGAATAATCATTGTCAACATTATGTGCTCCCTCTTTATTGAAATCCAAGGAGGAATGTTATGTTGATAACAAAAATAGGCCACATTGAGTAAATAGACCTAAGCTCTCTGAATGGATTAACACCATTAGCTTCCAATGAAAGCCTAACATTACGAGGTTCATCTTTGAAATTTTCCTATTATTCTTCAATTTACCTAAATGCATCACCATCGACATGAATCCAAAGAACACCATCTCCACTTATGTTACATGCATGGTAATCCATAAATTGTGCTATGCAATCACACCTGAACAATGACTGCAAACGTAGAATTATGAGAATATAACAAAGAACCTTTCGAGGCACCCTTTTTGTTACTTGATCGGTTCAATATCTAATGATAAGACATTGTAGGCATTCTATTTTCAAAGAATGTTGTCCATAATATATAATATGATCATTAGGACATGCATCTATAGTTTGATAATCCATTCCAATGTCTTTCATAGTGGTATGCAAATCTCAATATGTGTGAGGTAAAATATTTGACGATGGTAACAAAAATTCACCTAACAATATACAACATAACAAATAACTAGTTAATGTAAAGAATATTAATCGTAAAAATTGCATTCTTATTTTACACATTAATTAACACTAAAAACAAATAGAAAAAAGTCAACATTTATGTATAATATGATATGAAACATATTACATACCTTAGGATCTGTGTAATACAAGTGTTCAACAAATTATTCATAACCTTTAAGTTCACTAGCAACAATGTAGCAGAGAGAAGATTTTCTCTTGATCCTTCATAAAGTCATTCATTTTCCTTTTCTAATAGAGGTTCATCATAAATACCATCATTGTCCCCATCCTCATCCGGCTGAGAAAACAAATCTTGGATCATTTGATTTGTCCCATCATCTTCTTCCATGGGATCATTAACTTGATTTGTCCCATCATCTTCTTCCATGAGATCCTCATTTGCTTGATCATGTTCCTCAACTTGTACAACATCATTTCTACTACTACTTGGTGCAATCCTCTGCAAAAAGTTAGAGGGCAACTCTAACTTTATAATTACAAACAATCAAGAAAAATTAGTGTGAACTATAACAAACATTCAAACAATATATATACATATATATAATTTTATATAAAATTAACAATATATAGTTAATGAATATATAGTTAATTACCATGGGACGATATTCATTCGATCCACCATCAATGGGCCCATATTTCCTACATTGTTTTGTAGTTGTTTCTATTAAAATTATTACGGGACGTATGAGGCAACATTTTTTGCAAGGGAAATAACATCTACCATCACCCTTTTCACCCGCTTTACCTTTTTTCCCACCTCTAATATTCTGTGACATTCTTCTGCACAAAAATACCCTTTCTGAACTGTCGTTGTTATATCAATATTGTTGCAACATATCTAATTCGAAAAATATTTATAGATATTTTTTCATCGCAATAGAGACGAACATTGACCAAATCAATGTTGACTTTTTCAAAGAGTATAACGGTCAATGTTGACTTTATTAAATAATGTAATGGTCAATGGTTATCATCGCTCTTGCGAACAAAGTTGACCAAATCAATGTTGACTTTGTCAAAGAGTATAATGGTCAATATTGAATTTATCAAATAGTGTAACGGTCAATGGTTATCGTTGCTCTTGAGACGAATGCATAAGTTTGTCGTAAGAGAGAAAATAATCTACTATATTCATGATTGTGGCAAGAGCGAAGAACGCTTTATTTCATCGATAGAGTGACAAATATGGGCTAGATTTATAATAAAATTGAAAAATTGAACTCTTTCTCTTGAATTTTGCGGAGAAAGGGTACTTTCGTCGCAAGTAGTCGTCACATATTTTTCAATATGTAGTAGTTCCTACTCCTGACAGGCCATGGGAATCTATTTCAATACTACATGTCAGGCCTCCCATCCACCAAGCGGGGAAATGAATGTGTTTTTTGTGGTTGTTGATCGCTGTTCTAAGATGGCGATTTTAGCCACCTGCAAGAAGAGAATCACAACAGAGGCCATTGCCAAGCTCTTCTTTGGAAGAGTCTGGGTACATTTTGGAATCCAAAAAACCATTATCTCATATTAGGATAGTTGATTTCTCATCACATTCTGGTCGAGCCTCTGGTCACTGCTGGACACCAAGCTCACCAATTCCACAACCTTCCACCCCCAGAAAGATGGCCAAACCGAGTTCATATATGGAATGATCATGCATATCCCATGCATGTATAATTCCAATCACCGTCACACATGGTATGAGAGTCTTCCCTATTTCCAACATAGCTACAACTGAGCCCCGCATGCTCAACCAACCACAACCCCTTTTAGGTGGGGTTGGGATTCCAACCATTGGGTCCCATATATGTTGCACTACTCCTTGCGGTCACCTCGAATGACTCATCTCTTGCTCCAAATGAAGTTGACAAACCCACCTAGTTCATTGAGTGGATCCAACACATCCGCCAATAGGTTCAGGATATCCTACAGAAGTCCAATGATAAGTACAAGTAGTGCCATGATCAACATTGGGTGCCACATAAGTTTCAAGTGGAAGAATAAGTTTTGTTGCACTTACAGAAAGAATTCCTTACATGACCCCATCGGAAGCTTTGCCCACTCCATTATGGGTTTTACATCGTCACCAAGGATGTGGGTGATAATGATTTTTAACTCAACATTCCTCCTTTCCTTGGCCTACAGCTAATGTTCAACGTGGATCTCCTTCGACCTTATTTCCCACCATTATTGGACACCTCAGAGGAAACATAAATCTGACACCAAAAGATCTCAACCATGACTGCATACAATAGGCATCCAGTTATCAAATTGTGGAAAAACAGGTCAATGACACTCGCCAACAAAAGATCCATCTTTATCGAGTTGTCAAAGCAGTGCATCTCCTCAACAAGGCAAGTGGCTCGCCCGAGGTCAAATTCAACATAAATTTTCTCATCTGATGGGGGAAATCAATGCAATGGATTAAATTGCTTCCTAAGGGGGTAGGATTGATCTAGATGGATTTTGGTGGCCTCCCACCTATTCCAACTAGCTCATTTTGGCACTTTTCCAATTTGGCAAATTTTCCTAGTTTTCAGGTCCTTGACTTCTGGGGCCGTTTTGAGGCCCTAAGCAACATTTTTAGGGATCTACATAATTAAAATATAGATGAAGTCAGAGTTTGACGAAAACAGATGCAGTTATTGGATAGACCTTTCCAATGGGCTATCATGTGCCTAAAACAAATATCATATGCAAAAGTTACAACCCCATGAAGTTGATGTACAAACTTACCCAAATGGGGCCCACATGACTTTTGGTGCTTCATCTCCTAGGGTTAGGTTTTTGGATGTTTAGGGTTTTTTAAATTCCCATTTATTGTGAAAAGGCCTTCAGATCCTCATTGTAATCATCATCTGGTGAATGAGTGCAACCGTCGCATCTCTTATCAAAGATAAGCCACCACCATTCTAGCAAGCTTGTTTTCTGTTTCATTTTACAATTTCAGATTATTTCCTTATTGAATAGAAACCAATTTTACTGTATATCTGTTATTCTGTGTTAATCATCTTTTGATAATAATCTGTATTCATTTTTTTCTGCACATAAAATTCGGATCATCTTTAGTGTAGGCAAGAAAGTGATGGTACTCCAAGACACTTATACAAGCGAGTGGACCATTGGGTATTTGTGTATCGATATCGGTTTCTCAATTCCAACAATAACATAGTCTCACACATGGTTGTCTCACATGACGTTGGTTTTCAAATCATGAGCATAAGTCCTTACTTCCTTGGTTATTACCCCGTAACCAAATCAACACAACATTATATCACAAGAACGTATCAAAATTTCAACAATTTTCACATGGAAAAGGACTTCTATCTTTACCATGGCCTCACTTGGGTATCAACCACATTTATGTATAAATCAATAAATCAATTATGATATCAAACACTATTGAAAGAATTATTATCTAAATTCCCTTCATCGCACCATGTAATATTGGCATGTTTCATCATACCTGTATGGCCACCAACAACATAGTTAGTGTTACATGTTCAGATGGAGCCTCATTGGATCTTACAACATCCTTTCACTAGCCTCTTAAAATTAGCTTCTTGTTCTTATTCACTCCTAGTTATACAACCTACAAGAACTTAATTAGTCACCATGCCACATTTAGTACATATGTAACAACATATATTCCTATGCAAATCTACATGGGCATCGCTACATATTTATATCTCAATACATTTACTTGTGAATAAGCATTCTAGGAGAACATCTCTCCTGTATTTATCAACATTCACATGCTTTGATTATTTCCATAAAGTCACATTCATCAACCCAAATAAATATCAACAATCACAACAAGATACAAATTAAGGAATCCTCCCTTCCAATCGTTTGTATAGCATGGATTTCCATAGCATAGATCATGAGTACTCCATTGATTTATTGTCAGTTATAGAATAGATTACTAGTGATTTTATCATCCTAATAATAATTCATAGCTTATACACATAAATTTATGTTTTCTACTTTTAAAATCATGCAACTCTTCTATAACCAAAGAGAGTTTAGGGTGAGTAAAACTCCCTTATTTACATAATTTAATTGTTGGTAATGTCCAACTTTTGGTG
The DNA here is from genome assembly GCA_032191745.1 of Picea mariana. Taxonomy (NCBI): domain Eukaryota; kingdom Viridiplantae; phylum Streptophyta; class Pinopsida; order Pinales; family Pinaceae; genus Picea; species Picea mariana. The sequence continues at coordinate 7,449 of JASDQU010312288.1, read as the reverse complement.
TTGTTCCATTTTCTAGAATTTTGCAATTCTCATGCTATCCTGGCTACCTTTAGAAATTTTGCATCCTTGATCTTATATTAGGTTGTCTTGAGTTTTATCCAACCCTAGAAATCACTCTTCCTTTCAATGGAAAAAAAAAACAAAGTTTGACTTTGTCTAGTAAGAAAATTCCACACAGTGGAGTCCCTCATTCCACCACTAGCAACTTCCAAGTGAGTTGAATTTCATCATTTTCTTCACATTCTTTACACATAAGTTGTTGGTTTCTATCTTGAAACTTTCCAAAGTTCTTGGGAAAGTTGCAAGATATATATGTATATCTTTCCTACTAAGATGGTTCGTCCATCACATGCATGGAGTGCATTTTCTTGTCCTCTTCATAGATTTCCTTTATCATACCAAGCTTCCAATGCTTCCTTCATGTGAAATCATGATGCCTATCATACTTTGCAACCTCCATTACTTGGCAACATTTCTTTAACTCAAGGGATTAAGTTCATTCTTGTATGCACAAGGTCATAATTCTCTACAACTTGGTATCTTCCATATCCCTCTACCTTGCATTGTATTTTTCCTCATATAACAACTCACTATAATGACTAAGAGCTCCCACAACTCTCCTCGACAATTTAGATTGTGTATGTTGATTATAGTCAATGCATTGCATACATTTTTACTAATGGCACCAACGACCTTGCTTCCTTTTTATTTTCATGCTTTATCCTCAAGGCATTCCATTTTGATTATAACATTTATCTTGCTTGTTCATAAGCATTGCTAGGATTCTCTCAACTTGAGTATCCTTGTTCATTGATAGTGCTACCATATCTCCATGACTACTCCAGTATGAAAGGTATAAAATCAATTTAGTCTCATTTATGCCTCTTTCTACTCTCAATTCCATCACATATCCCTTCTTCCAAGTTTGGGGCACTTTGTAAATCATGCGCGCAGACAATTTTTTGTCATCTCAAGCTTGAAGGCTATGTTTTTCTCATTTTTGAGAACAATCAAATGTGCTTTTTAAAAAGTGAATTACTAGATCTATTCTCCTTTGAATTAGCTTTCCATCACTTATACTCACACTAAATTCTGAGTGTGGAGTTGGAAGTTACAACCCACAAAAAATCACAACTTACCCACTTTCCACACTTCTATCAATGCAAATAAAGGTTAGGAACCAACTTCTTCCACCCATAGAAGAAAATTAGAAAGGAACTAGTAGAAGGTTTGCAAATGGTGATATTGTTTCCATCTCTAAGAACTCATAAAAATTCAACTCAATGATATTCTAGTCTAGTCATCTTTTTCATCTCTTTGAAGATGACAACTTATCACTTTTCCATTCAATTTACTCATGGAAGAAATGAAAACAAAATTTTATTTACCAAATGATGCAAAACTAGGAAATTTCTTCGAGGAGAAAGTTGTACAGGTTATTAGAAATATGACATGTTGACTATTATTTTATTTTTTTACATTTGTTGTCTTAGATCACTTTTTCTTAACATAAAGTGTCCAAAATTACAAAAAAGTGTCCCAATATAGTGGATTTGGCCCCATTTTTCCAAATTTTACTGAGAACTCTTTGGAACATATTCAAAATATTTTATGAGTTTTATTGTGCCTATCCATATTCCTTATAGGTTTCATCATTAATAGGATTTCTAGTAGAAATTATGGTGTCATCCTCTATTTATTTTGCCAATTTTCAAGAATTTGTGTCAAATTTGCAAATCTAAGACGGAAGGTATTTTTATGGATATTATCATTGGAGACTCCCACTAAAAAATTCAACTCAAAATTCCTTCATATGTTCAAGTTATGTCCCAAATAAATTTTTACTTCTAGATTTTTTTTTCCTTTTCTTTTAAACTATGAATTCCTTCTATAATCCATACATTCTTTTCTTTTGTCTTTTTATTCCTTCCATGGTTTTCACATGTTGTCTTCTCATAGGTTGCATGAAGCTCTTTTTGTACCTTGTGATTTTTGTGGACGAAATCCAATTAGACAATATTTTCCTTTTACTCTTTGATCTTGTCCTTAAGCACTTTTGATTTGTGGGAGCTAGGCCTTATTGTGCCTTTAGGTCTTCCCACATGGCATGCCTTTATTCATTGATTCTATACAAGGACCCTCTTCCTTATATCCCCCAACTACATTTTTTACACTACAGGTGAAAGCCATTACCACTCTGGTCTAGATCATCCATGTGTCCCTAGTAGGATAAATCTTAGTCATTCATGGAGAAATGGGTACCTCCCCACTAAAGAAACTTCCAATTTTTCAATGGATTGTAGTCATTGATCTAGACCATTATGTGTAATATCAACTATTTGCAACAAACTTGAACCATCAAATCAATATTTCACTAATCATTGTAGATGAATGAGAGCCATCATTCTAGATTGGTGGGTGTAATCTCATCCATTCGTGGTAAATTCATGCCTCCCTCTTTGAACCTCTTCCAAATTCCATTAGAGATCCCTAGCAATTGATCTATTCCTCGTGGGTGTAATATCAATGATTCATGGTAAAAAACTCCTCGTTAAGGTATATGAATGTTAACACTATGAGTTCTTCTTAATTATTAATATGCTTTGAGAATGCTTGTCAATTCCTCTTTAGACCAAATATTTACCCACCATTTAACACCCTATTATCAAAGAAACATTCATTCATACATGTTTGAAACTAGACATGACCAACTTGCCTAGATATACCCTACAATTTTTTGATAATCTAAACATTCTCAATGACCACACTCAACTATGAAGCACACCATACCCTTCTCATAAAACTTCCTAGCTTGGCCCACAATTGACCCATTTCAACATAAAACATATATTCAAGCTTATAATCCTTTGGTTATTTATAGGCATATGAAATACCATAACTCCATTGATCTGTAAACTATGGTGGATATTCCACTGGAATAGTTCATCACAACAAATCTGATAAATAAAACTGAAATCTACACTATGAAGGTTAAATTCCTTTAGATTCCATAATACTTAGTTATTGAATTTTTGCTTATGCATGGAATATATAAAATGCGGAAAATAGAGAATAGTAAAATACAATCACACACCATCCAAAAATTAACACAAATATTTTCTCTGGGAAACCCTTATGGGAGAAAACCTAGCTAGAAGGTGATGCTGCTCTGCTCTTTTTTCTCTGGTATGGAAATAATGGAAGTAAAAAGGAGAAGGAAGTCTCTATGGAGTTACCTGAGACCTGTGGCATGTGAGGATGCTATAGAAAATTAACCCCCTTTGTTATGCTCTTTAATTTCCCACTCCCCATTTTTCTACTTTGCTATGGAACAAAATACAATAACATACAATGGAATCCCTTCTCCTCCTAGCGACATGGTATTTAACATAGCCCGATGGCCATCTAGGGTTAGGGTATTGAATTCCTCAACCCTCAATTAGTGATGAGGTTTGGACCTTCTAGAGTGTTCTATAAAATCCACTATGTGGCTAGCCCCACACGTTTAAGTAATGGGCATTGACGTGGCATCCACTTGCACCATGGTGATCAATATGATAGGTCAACTTGTGTGTGGCAAAAATTTTACATACGAACTCTGATTGAGGTGATTGTTTCACCATTGGAAATGTATTCATGTAAATAATTAGAATATTTATCCATAGTAAGGTTTGGACCTTAAAAAAGTGTCATTTGATGCCTAAAAATGGCTCCAAAACATTTTAGACAATTTTTTGGACCCAAAATTCCAAATTTGGACCAACTGCTAAAATGGCTCTGCAAGTTGATTCCTACAATTTTTTGATCTAGAAAGTACCAAGATAGATGAAAAATAATATAATGATCCAATCCGGATCATACTTCCCCATTCAGGGAGGATAAAAATATTTACTGAAGGAGGTGAGGAAATTTTTCCTCTACCTTATCCCTAGAGTACCACTTTGATTTTCCCGGAAGTTGTCCTTTCAATCCAATTTTCCAAAGGTCATGCTGCCTTTGTATTGTAGTTCTATAACTCTTTTGAAAAATTGTTTCCTCTACCAAGTCTTCTTGAGAATCTGGTGCTAAGTCCTTTATGGAAGGTAGGACTTTCTCCTCCTCTTGATCCAACATGGAAGGCTCATAGATTTTTAGATTCTCCACATTCAATATTGAGTAAATGTGCATGTATGGGGGTGTTGGAGAATAACCCTAACTTACATTAGTTTATACCTAGCTTAGACTCCTAGATCTTGGTTAATACATTCATTTACACTTTATTTCACCTAATTTTTCCACATAGAGAAGAAGGGCACCTCATCCCTAGATTTTAGGGAAAACTGCTAATTTTAGATCAAGACTCAACTCCCGGTTCTTGATTTTCTCGATTTATTCTTGATTTTCTTGATTTATTCATGATTTATTCCAAATCCCCCTTGCAAAAACTCATCTATTATTGGGGAATGCGCACCTCCTCTTTGAGTGAGAGATTTATTCCTTAATTAATGATTTTTGCTGTTACTATTATTAGGAATTACTATTTCGGGTCAGTTAAGTGAGTTGGAACTGCTTCTTTTGTTAGTTAAGTGAGATTAAGTGAGATAATGCGCATCACTTGAATCTTGTGGACATTAATGAGTGTGTGACATGTATCTTTAGTGGTCTAGGTCGAACTATGTGGTCTCCCTTAGCTTATGACACCTATTTTAGCTATTTCTAGCTTTTTTTGACTAGAATTTCTATGTTGGAAATTCTATATATTCACCTCCTCTCTTCTTTTTGAGGATGGTTGCTCATGTATATTCATTTTTGATTAATATAATTCTCTAATTTATGGAGAAAAAACTTTCTCTCATCGCTTGAATATCAACAAATTGTTTGTGTTCAATTTAACTAGAATTCTAGATCTATCGGGGTTTCTGCAGGAATTCTACATGGTATCAGAGCTAGATTGAATCTAGTGGATTGTACACAGTTTTATTTGCAGGTATAGATCATCAGGAGGCACAGAAAGCAGCAATGGATCATCTCTCTCATCCCACAAAACTCATTCTAAATCCTTTAAATTACTTCGAATGGAAGACATAGATCTCTCTGCTCCTCTGAAGCAAAGGGCTTTACCGGGTAACAATGGGAATGAAGAAAGAACCGACTGCTGTTGCGGAGAAGATAAAGTATTTAAATAAATTATATGAAGCAATTGGGATGATATGATTATCAATTCCAGATATCTCCTCTTTCATGTCAGTAGAGCCACTACTCCCGAGGTGGTCTGGACCACATTGGAAGGACTATTCGGCAAGCGGGATACAATGAGAGTGAATCAACTGGAGAATAAAATCATATCCCTAAGTCCAATTCATTTCAGAAACCTGCAAGAATTCTTCACCAAGTTCAAATCCCTCCTTGTTTAAATTAATGCATGTCGAGTCACGAAAGAGGAAGAACAACTCATCCTTTCAATTCTCTCAAAATTAGGCCCTGAATATTTCATATTTGTGTCGTCTTTCAAGCATCTAAATTGACTTAGAAAAAATGGAAAATGCCTCCATTGAATGATTTCATTGCAGCATTGACTCAAGAGAAAGATAAGTTAGTCCAAATGGGTGCCATCAAGTGTTCCAAGAACCAAGCACTTGCGGCTACTATTGCTCCAAAGAGCAGTGAAAATGATAAGAAAAAAGGAACGGGTAAATTTCCTGAATCGAAGAAGGAGAGATCCGCACAATCTTCAGATAACTCTTCTGAGCCTAAGGGTAAGAAGAAGAAGGAAAGAACACTTTTCATCTACTGTTCCAAAGGTTTCCATCCCGAATAAAATTGCATGAGGAAGACTATCGATGAGATGGCTAAGCAATTGCAGCAACACAATCTCACGGTGCCCGAAAATGCAAAGAAGAAAGATGATAACAGAACGTGAGGGAGAGCACAAGATGGTCATGCTTTAATGGCTGTCACATCCACTCCATCATCTTGGATCCTTGATTTAGGTGCATCGAACCATATGGCTGCATCAAAAGATGAATTTTCCTCCATCGAAGAAAGCACCAGATCCCCAATTTACTTGGGAGATGCCAAAAGATGAATTTTCCTCCATCGAAGAAAGCACCAGATCCCCAATTTACTTGGGAGATGCCACACCCGCAGAGGTGTGCGGAGAAGGAATTGTTGATCTTGAAGGGGGATTCTTCACAAATGTGCTTCATGTTCCCTCGCTGTCCACAAATATTCTCTTGATATATCAGATCACTCATTCCGGCTCTGGAAGGAAGGTGGAGTTCACTCCAGACTCCACAGTGATTACCGCCATTTCTACAGGCTCACAGCTTGCACATGGAATTGCAGATCACGGTTCTCGTTTGTATTTCTTCTCCCACTTTGTTCCTAAATCTATTAGAACTGTATTTCTGTCACAATCTAATGATATCAGTAGGTTATGGCATGAAATATTTGGCCATCTAAACTATAAGTACTTGCATCAACTCAGCAAGGAAAACATGGTAGAAGGGTTGCCAGCTATTAAATTCACAAGCAATGTATGTCAAGGATGCATTCTTGGCAAGCATCTAGAGAAAAAGTTTGACAAAGGGAAGGCATAGAGAGCTTCTTCACCTCTTGGGATGATTCGTAGTGACATCATGGGCCCATTCCCACAGCCTTCAATCAGTAAGGCTCAATATGTACTCACCTTCATAGATGATTTCTCTCGCTTTACTTGGGTATTTTTTTTGAAATTAAAATCGGAAGTATTTGAATGCCTTATAGAATTTAAAGCACTTGCTGAGGATGAGTCTAGGTGTAAGATTAAGATACTCCGTACTGATAATGGGTGGGATTATGTCAAAAAATATGTGCAACAACTTTGTATTGATGCAGGTATACAACTACAACACACAGTGCCATATACACCACAACAGAACGATGTTGCGGAGAGGAAAAACCGGTCCTTAAAAGAGATGGCCAATTGTATGCTACAGTCGAAATCATTAGCTCCCAAGCCATGGGATGAAGCTATTAATTATGCAACATACATTCAGAACCAAGTTCCTCACAAATCACTCAAAGGAACAACTCCTTTTGAATGTTGGACCGGTAAGAAACCGAAAGTGTCGCACTTTCGTACTTTTGGTTCACGAGCATGGGCTCACATTCTGACAGATAAGAGGAAGGCTTTGGAGCCTCAAAGTGTTGAATGCATATTTGTTGGATATTTTGAAGGTGTCAAAGGATATATATTTCTGGACTCTCACACTGAAAAGTTCATTCTAGCTCGAAGTGTGAAGTTTGAAGAAGAATCACTGCATGATTTTTCAAAAGACCCTGCCGAGGAACTGCTTGTTGTCACTAATGAGGAGGAGTCAGAAACTTCTTGGAGCACTTTAGAGAGGCCATAAGAGAAGAATTTTGGGTCTGATATAGAGGATGAGGAGTAGGTCATGGCTGCTCCAACTCAGTTTCCAACTTGGGAAG